>JAVJIF010028344.1:0-44940 GCA_038442645.1 Agave tequilana | reverse complement strand
GCTTCACCTCAAGTCGACTAGTTCGGTTGGCTAGTCGACTGATTGAAGTCTGGAACTGAAATCTGGGTCAGAAAAATAGTATAAAATATTTTCTAAAAATCTTTTAACACTTCTAAAAATCCACAAAAACTTGTTTTATCATTTTACTTTGATAACCAAACTTGTGATAAAAATTTCAAGACATATATCATCATATCAATTCATTTTTGGGTCTTGCAAATTTTATCAAAAAACAACTTGTATTTTTATCAAACTTGATTTTTCAACACATGAATAGGGATATCAAAATAAGTTTGTTTAACAAGTTAAACCATGTATGTATATCTAGAATACATCTAATATACATAGAAATAAAGTAACTTGTTTTGATCTACTATCCATGAAAACCAAATCCAAAACATAAAAACGTGTGTGTATTGTGCACTTGAGCATATCAACTATACTAAGCTTTACAAATGGATCTAAAACACACTATCTAAACTATGGATACCTAAGTCTTCTTGATGATCTTCATCTTCAAGTTGACTTACTCCAAACTCCATCCATGGGCTAGGCAATGTGTGATCTTGAAGCTTGAGCCCTGGAATCACTTGTGAGAGCTTCCAAACACCTTGTTGAAGCTAATCACCAACAAATATCTTGGTTAATGATCTGAAACTTAAACAACACAAGATTATTAGTAAACATAACTACATGAGTTAATCATCATCAAAACTAGGGTGGAAGGCCTTTGGGCCAACACCTGTGTGTAGTCTGTTGTCTATCTCTTCTTTCTTATGTCGTCTCCCGTCTGTGTGTGTCCTTCCCCTCATAGCGGCGGGGCTATTTATAGAGGTTTCAGGGGTGAACGTGCCCCCTAAAAATGCTCCACAATGAGGGGCTAACTTCCCCGCTATGTGGGCGATGACTAGCCCCATAACCAGGGCGGTTATAACCGAGACGTGGGCCTTGGACCCTCGCGCCCTGAGGTTGAGACGCGGGTGTCGAGCCCACGCGCCTTGATGTGAGACGCGGGTGTTGAGCCCACGCGCTTTGATGTTGAGACGCGGGTGTCGAGCCCACGCGCCTTGATGTTAAGACGCGGGTGTTGAGCCCACGCGCCTTGATGTTGAGACGCGGGTGTCGAGCCCACGCGCCTTGATGTTGAGACGCGGGTGTTGAGCCCACGCGCCTTGATGTTGAGACGCGGTGTCGAGCCCACGCGTCTTGATGTTGAGACGCGGGTGTCGAGCCCACGCGCCTTGATGCTGAGACGTGGATGGCCATCATTAGTCCTGCGTCTAGAACCTGAAACTCTGCCTTTTTTAATGGCTTGTCTTTTTTATGATTTTTAGACAGCCTACAGAACCCCCTCCAAGGTTTTCGATATTCCGCGGTTAACTGGGACGGATTTCGAAATACTTTGGACTCTAGCTGAGCTTACCCTTATGACTGGACTGTTAATGCTCCGGGTTTGATCTTATCTGGAGTATGGTCTTCGTGAGTATACTGTAGAACTCTTTGAAGCCATCAGAGTGATCGAGTTGAGTGTTTTAGATACACAGTCTAAACCTCCCCGATACTTTAAGTCTGTCGTGGGTGCACTTTAAGCCAGTTGGACAGTCGTCTGCTTGTGCCAGTGTACTGTTGAACTGATTTGCAGAAGTAAGGACTGAACGCCAGTTCTTTCTTTTTTTTTTTTTGAAGAGCAGAGATAGTACTGTTTTAAAGACGCGACTTTCATGGGGTGCGTCTTTTGGAAATGGAAACGCGACTGATATTTCATTGGCAGATGCGATGCTAGGCCGGATTGGAAGGACGCGAACTTCGGAGAGACGCATCCTTTTGAGTAAGGACGCGACTTTCTGGACGCGACTATGGCTGTGCTGACGGGGCACGTCCATCGAAGAGGCGCGCCTGTTGGGTGCGAATCCATGCCATGTCATGAGTGCACCGCCACTTGTTCTGGGGAACCGACGGGACATCTCTTTTTGACGCGCGGACTTCCCAGTATATAAATGAGCTGTCCACGCGTCAAGCGAGGATTCGATGCCGAACCAATCGAGCCACGCGCCGCGTATCTTTGCGAATCTTCGTGCCTATAAATGGCAACAGTCAGAGAGATATCTCTTTCGTCTCGAGCGCATTTGTTAGGGTTTTTTGAAAAAAGAGTCTTCTCTGTCTCTTTTCATTCTTCTTATCGTCCATCATCGGATTCTTGATTAACGATGGCACCCAGGCCAAGCCAACCGCATCATCTTCAAAAGCGGCCGTCGTCGAGGCCCAGAGGGGCGGTTCCTCCGCGCAGGAAGTCCCAATCTCAGGTATAATGCCATTAGGCTTAAACTTCGCCATTAATGGAAGTTCATGGACTCCTAAAAATCCCTCTTTAAAGGAGAACCGTCAACACAGAATAGAAACTATGTTTGATTCTCAGACGCGGTCTTTGAGTTGATAAACAAGGCGCGGTTTGATGACCCCACCGCTTTTATCCACTTAGGGATGCGCTTGTTTATTGGATATAGAGCGCCAGTAAGCCCTGCACTTCGGATTCTTCACTTAGAATATTTCTAATTTGTGAAGGGTTCGGACGCGGACTTGATCCTTGCGTTCTGTGACATCAGGTGCTGGTCTTTTATGAATCTCGCACCTGAGTCCAAGTACTTGAAAATTTTCATAAGTCTTGGATTTCACAACGCAGGCTCCCTGTTGGCCTCACGGTCGCGGATTTTCAGGTCTGGACGCGGATTTTCAGGCCTGGGCGTGGATTTTGACAATTTCTGCGTCCAGTATCTTTTCTGCGTCTGGACTATCTGATCAGATTTCTGATTAAGTGTCATCTTCTTCTGCAGTGCAACACTCTTCTGCCCCACTCTCCAAGAGGCGCCACTTCGGGCACGTAGGTGGTGCTGACCGTGATTTGACCTTTGTGCTGCAAAGGACTGTACCTGTGACTGCTGATGGGTCGCAGGAGCGCAGGAGGAGGCTCTCAAATGTTGACATGGCAACCTTTCGGGAGCTTATGACTGACGCAGCATTCACAAACGGATGCTCGCGTTCCGCTGGAGAAGCCTGCCTTCTTCTTTGGAGACCGTATTAGCGAGGGCGGCTATTCCTTGTATGACGGAGATTATAAATGGCTCCGTCAGTTAGGGGGTAGAAGATTCTTTCTCCCAAACAGGGAGAGGATGTACCCGCTATCTTATCTTCAACACATGTCCGTCCCTCGAAAAATGAAATGGGAACTCTCCCGATATGTCCCTGAGGTTACTCTTGGCGACCTAGGCTCCAAAAAGGTATATCGCCATGATAGTCATGATAGGGAGGTTCTCGGCCTGTTTCCAGGGCTGCTCAGGACTGATCACCCAGTTGGAGAGACACCAAAACTTGGCACCACTTTCCTCAACGCGTTCATGAAAGTGGGGGGTGATTTTCCGGTCGAGTTCCGTTCGCCCGGGTGGATCCACTCCACTGAGAGGTATTGGCGGGGCAGGATGGTGAGCTTCGTCCTTGCCGACCTTAGAGGCTTGTTGGAGCAAGCAGAATTGTACCAAGCAATCAGGGCCGTACAGTACGGTATCCCACCGAGCTCTCAAAACTTCTTTGGGATCCTGGAGCGTTACAATCCTCTGACGGGGACATTCTTTACTCCGGTCGGGAGATGGGTCTCGCCCTGCACGAGTTGTATGAGGTCTCGGGGCTGGTAATGGGGGATTCTCCCTATGAAGAATACGTCCCAACCACTGAGGAGCTTCACCTTATGAAGAAAGGGTCTCCTCGAGTGTACGAGACTTACTGGGAGGTGTTATGTCACTTCCACGTCTGCGGCCAGATAACCTCTTGGAGGGCGGGGGGAGTCAAGCAGCTGTCTTGGGCAAGCTACTTGTTCAATGGCATCAACCAGAAAGACCGTCCGGTGACCCGACTGGCTCCCAGCTCCGACGAGGAGATTGCCGACAGGATCAAGGCTTCTGTAGACTCCTACACCACGGAGTCGAAGAGGATGTTTTCGAACCTGACACGGTTTTCGAAAGCTTCCATCATCAAGCCGGATCCCTATCTCCGACCACGCACTGTTGGCGGGCTTCTTAATGCTGTGGTTGAAGCGCTGTGTGGTGCCAACGCTGCCACATGAAGTCATTGTTGCCGACGTAGTGTACCCGGCGGTGCTCCTGGCTTATGGTAGGCCCATAGTCCTTCTCCCGGCCATGGCGGCGAGTATCAAAGCGGGTTGCGGACGTTAACCCAAAATCTGTGCGAGGCAGGGAAGGCCGTCGACTCCCATGGCAAGGTGATTGTTGACTCGGAGGGGAGGCCGACGATAAAGCGCCCCAACCCTCGGGTTGAGCTTCCCTACACGTACCTAATGGCTTGGTATGTTATGCACTGTCCCTCTCTGATGACGCCGGTGTCTTGGTGTGAGGGGTTTATTCCTTTCGTGCAGCGGTTGGAGGGTTCAAACTGGTGTAATACTTACATGTATTACGTTCGAAAGTGCATTATGTTGGCTTCAAACTACCAGCTTAATCGCTGCTTCCCCGCGATTCCTGGTGCATCTTTCGGGGAACAATTTACTGACTCTGCAGGCCAAGATGACTTCACGAGGCTGTCAACGGGGGTTTTCTGGTGGTTGGTCAACATTCGGCCAGGTACGTGCTTTTCCGGCAAGGGAATTCATGCACGATCGAGCCGTATATGCCGAATCGCTTCGCCCGACAGTTCGGCTATGATCAACTATATGTCGGCAACCCCAATGCTCGACTCGCCTTCAGTGGGAATTTGTTCGAAGGTGCTCGGGCTTGGTATTATAGCGTGGACCGGAGGGACGAAAGCAACTTTTTGGCTGCTTATCAAAGGGCCGAAGGGCCGTACCAGCTTCAGCTTTTGTACTTGGTATTTCCAGGCCAACCAAACACCAGATTTCGCTCGGAAGTATTCATGCATTGAGAGTATCAATGCAGGTTACGAAGCAAGGTCGGGGTCCACTAAACGCTCGCGAGGCGTCGAGCAGTATCTGAAGGCTCTGAAGGAGGTCAGAAGGGGGTCGAGGGAGGAGCCGCGAGCAGCAAAGGCTCGACAGGCGGTGGGTAAGCATCCTCGAGGCTCTACCTCCACTGCTGAGCCTGCCCCAAAGAAGGTCCGGAGAGACTTGACGGCTGCAGTTTCTTCATCCGAGGACATCCCTTCTGGTATTGAGGAACCGAGGGAAGAAGAGGCGAATGAGGATGATGCCCCCTTAGTCCATGCCCGCAGGTTGCGCAGCAGGGGGCCCAGGATTGTGGAGGAAGCGGAGCCTGCTGACAAACTCACCGCCGCTGACGAGGCCGAGCAGTTCGAAGTCGACATAATGAGCGGAGGCGACGTTGAGAGGCCAGGGTCTCAGCTCAGCCCTGGGCTTCCTCAGCTCATGAGAGGAGGGATGGGGCACAGCAGCCGGAGGTCGACATAATGGGTGATGTTGAGATTCCAGGAGTCTCAACTCAGCCTGGGTCTTCCTCAGTTCACGAGAGGAGGGATGAGGCACAGCAGCCGGAGGTCGACATAATGGGTAATGTTGAGATTCCAGGAGTCTCAACTCAGCCTGGGTCTTCCTCAGCTCACGAGAGGAGAGATGAGACACAGCAGCCTGGGTCTCCCAGTGTATACATCTCCAGTGCTCGGACAGTTGACCCCAGCCCTACCACTGGGGTGTTTGGAGGCAAGGCTCCGGTTGCCGAGGTCCCTCGCGTTGAGCTGTCGTCTTCATCATCCGAAGAGGAAATCGATTTTGAGGATGAGGTCGACTTTGGCGATGAACCCTCTCCTCCTGATCCGAGTAAATTCTCACACATCTCGGAGGAGAAAATATATGGGTGTGAGCCGTTGACGACATCACCACTAGCGGCAGTTATTCCTGCTGAAGCTGCTGAAGGTATACTACTCGCCAAACTCATCCTTCTAATTAGGAGAAGGATTTTTGACGTTTTCTTTTTTATTTGGCCTCGTGTTGCAGGGCTAGTCATGGTTAGCGAGGCCACTGCTTCCTCCCAAATCGAGGAGATGATACAAGAACTAGCTCAGCAGGAGAGAGCTGAGTCTCCTCGTACTAGGGTGCCTCAAGAGAGGGCAATCGTCGAAGTCGAGGACCTCCACCCTACAGGATTCACCCAAGGACTCGCCACCTTTGGACCCCCAGCCAAGTAAGGAAATGTTGATATAAATGTTTTCCTTTTGCTGTCATGGCTAATATTCTCGTAATTTACAGAGGGCATTGAGGAAGTTCAGGCAAGTGCAGAGAGCATTGAGGAAGCTCAGGTAGGAGGAGATTTGGAGGTCAGTGCCTGCCCGGGAGACCACACAGCTCAAGCCTCGGCCGAGGATTCTGAGGAGGTCGAGCTCACTACCCTGTCATCGGCTGTGGAGGTTTCTACGGAGGTAGCACCCCCAGAAGCGCCAGTGGCTACTCTTGCTCCTGTCGTACCCTTGGTCAGCCCGATTCTTGCACCAGAAGAGCCGACCTACATCCCCACACCGTGATAGAAAGGGGATCGGGGAGCACCTCGGGTGATGATACCATGGAGTTCCTGACACGCCAGATGGTGCAGCAGTTCTTTGCCTCAATGCGATCATGCATCGATTTCATCCTGTCTGGGGGTAGCTCTTTTGAATTCGCCCAGACGTATATCGGAAACCTGGTCGAAAACATCAAGTTGGCCGGAGGCCCTTCACTAGCCCAGGCGTGTCTGCTGCTGGTGGAGCAGCTGGGACAAAACCTGAGAGAGCTTCGATCCCTGGAGAATGCCGGCTCATTCGACGAGGCCCAGGAAACTCTGAATAGGCTCCTTGCTGCTCAAGAGCAAGAGCGAAGAGAGGTGGAGGAGCAGATAACCGATAACACCCGTCTTCTCGAAGGTTTCCAGGCTGATCATCAAAGGCTAGCGATCGAGTCCAAGGAATCTGAGATGATCATACAGGCTGCAAAGCAGGCTATCCTTGATTCTCGGGCCGCCATAGCCAGAGCTGAGGCAGTGATTACTACTAACGAACAGAAGCTTGCTACCTCTGAAAAGAGGCTAGCGGAGTTAGAGGCTGCCAAGGCGCAAGTTGAAGCAAACCTCTCTGTTCGTTCGTCCAAGCTGGAATCCCTCCGAGTACGAGCGAAGGGATTTTTAACTGAGGCGGATCTGCGGGCCCAAGCTCTCATGGAAGCTGAGAAGGCGCGTCAACATGAGATGCATCGCCTTAGAGAACAAATCCGTTCTTTGGCGAATCAGGATTTTTAGCCTTCTCCTTCTTCTTTTTTTTTGTAAAGAAAGGGACACTCTATTTACCAAGAGTGCTTGTATCTACTTTTATCATTTTTTGAATAATAAAAGTCGTTGAAATTTTTTGTTCCACTTTCATTGCCTCGCTGCGGATGGATTCAATCCTTTAATCATAATTTTTAATTGTGCTCTCCGGCTCACTGTGAATACTGAACTTATGAAAACTAAGTTCTTTTGACGAAACGCAGCGTCGAAAGAGACGCGGCTCTGAGGCACGCGATTCTGACTTGCCAGTGAAGACGCAGTTCAAGCAGACGCGGAGGACGCGGGTTGAGTGTGGTTCATTGGCCACAATCCTTAACTTTATCCAGACGCAGAGTTCAGGATAATGAGGTCTTACGCCCCTTAACATTAACGCAGTCAGGGACGTGGCGCTGGGCCTCAGTGTAAGACCCATAATCATGGATGTAGACGCAGCTCCAAGATGCTTGTAAAGGTGATGGGCTTTTTCTGCTGAAGTCATAAGCCTTAGGACGTAGCTTTATGTGCTTTCCCACTGGGGCCCCCAAAATGAGTCCCTTTTGTTGAGAGACGCGGATCGACTTTGAATCATCCAAGAGACGCGAAGGATCTTCTAACTTGAAATGAAGGAGGACGCCGATTTTTTTTAGAAAAGAGGGGACGCGGGTCTTTGGACGCAGCTCTCACACCTGCGTTTTGGCACGATTTCCCAGGCGTTATAAACAGCCTGTGAAATCTTTGAACGTCAAGTCTCCATTGACGATTGGGAACCCGCATCATCCGTTGTTTCCCGAAGCGGTTTGTCCACGCGTCAGTTCTTCATTGGGCTTAGGCGTTAATGCCTTTTAATGCCAATACGGCGCTGGCGATTGGAAACCAGCGTCTTCGACGCTTCCCGAAGCGACGCTCCACGCGTCAGCCTCCCATTGGGCTTTGACAGTCGTGCGGTCATTAAGGTCGACGGTTCCAATTGATGAACCATTAATTACGGTTATTATGGGCTGCCTATAAATAGGGGCTCCTCCTCTCCCTTTAACAGTCCATACTTAGACTGTGTTCTTTTTGAGAGCGAGTGCTCTGAGAGATTATGTCTTCTCCCTTTCTGAGAGACTCTATCTTCTCCCTTCAAGGACCCTATCAGGGGTTTGCCTCTATGGACGAAGATGACCCAGAGCTTCCATGCTTCTGTTTGGTCTCTTCAGTAGATTACCACTGTCAAGTGATTTCAATGATAGGAAGCGTCTCCCTGAGCACCTTTTACGTCCGCGCCTCAATGCAGAGAGTTCAACTCTTAACAGAAGCCTCTGCGGGTATGCCATGCCCACTTACCATGACATTTTAGATCTAACCAAGTTTGAATTTTAGTATATCTCTTAGAGAGATATCATCTGGACTTTCTTGTGAAGTCGTGGTTGGTGCATTCCTCTTCTGAAATTTGCGCCATCGACTTAAACTTTTTTGAACGCAAGTATTGAAGTCGTTGGTACCTGGCCGCGGGCTTTGCATACAGAGCTCGCGTCTTGAGGCCACTGACTTGGAAGAACTTCAATTCGGGTCGAAGGTTTTAGGCCTGAACTTTGCAACTCCTGTTCCTCCAACAGAGAGATGGCAATTTTTGGCGTCTGATTCTCTGCGCGCCTTGTATCTTAGATGCGGATGTGGAATTAGGTCGCGTTTGAATTCTGTGTGTATCACAGTCTTGCTCGCGTCTGTTTCTGTTGTCGCAGGAATCTGGCCCAGCGTGCGGGTCATTCCCGCGTCTGCAGTCTTCAGCAATAACCGCGTTTGTGACTTAGTTTTCTTCTGTCGAATTATACTAAGCTCTGAATTGTCTAATTCCCTTGTTTGCTTCTTGCAGGTAGGCTTGATCATCCTTTTTCACGTTCGCTGGGCCCTTGGGAGAATATATCGGCCAGCGAACTTGTTCGATGTTCGTCCACAAGGGAAGAAATCATAGTCTCCGTCGTCCACAAGGGAAGAAATCACAATCCCTGACGGGGACTTAACCCTCGTCAAGATCTCTTTGGACGCGATGCACCAGTCATGCTTGCGGGCTGGTCACGGTCACAGTGGGTATGGCGGCGGGGGTTGCAGTGGATACAGTGGTGGGTAGCATCCCCTATGAGGTCTCAAAACCTCCTCTCTTACCCCAGAAGTGACATCAAGGAAACTCCGTACTCATTGGATGACTTTCTGGTGGAAGAGATGTTCATCAACGAGGGATCGCATCCTGCCACTTCGGATGGTCAGGTGGAATCAGAAGACTCTGCTGCCATCAGATCTCAAGAAGCGTCATTGTTCTCGGCCAACCAGAGGCTTCTTCGAAGTTTACATCATGCATCGTAGTGCAACCAGCTTCTGATCGTTGCCACAATGTCTGATTCTATTTTGGTGTCCTTCCAAACATTTTGCATTTGGAATAACATGCAGCTGAGGAGCGAGTGCAACCTCTGAGAGAGAGAGAGAGAGAGACTTCTTTGTACTCCTTAACTATAACACTCAATCTTATTGTATAAGAGAGCGTTTTGTATCACTTTCATGTGCCTGGATATAAATAAAAGTGACACTTTTCTTTTTCTCCTTCTATTGTCTTGAACTTTTTTTTTTAGTCAGACGCATAGAAGCAAAGGACTTTGACTTGTCAAAACTATGATGATAATTTCAAACAGTCAAACTTTTTAGAGAGAAATCCTATTTTTGGAACTCCTCAATGCTGTCAGAGGTGTAATATTAACTTGACAAGAGATAAGATAATTTTGTGGACCTGTCAATCTATAAAGGAGAATGACAAGTGAAACTCGTACCCCCCAGGGAAAATGGGCCTTTATCAAGGTTTAGGATTCACTTGATTAAGCTCAGCTGGGGATTTGAAGAAAAACACTGTTAATGGTGTAGTATTAACCTAACAATGTGTTTAGGTAGACTTGTTATTCTGTTGAAGAGAATAGCAAGTGAATCTAGATCCGGGGAATCTAAGAAGGTTTTTACCGTTAGAGGTGTGATATTAACTTAACGGGTTGAATGTAGTCCTGTCAGAAATATGATGTTAACCTGACAAGGATATGAGTCAGAGGTGTGATATTAACCTGACTCAGAAATACTTCAGTTTCATTTGGGAAAACAGAAGTGTCACTGACATAGGTGTGATGTTTAACTTGACAGTGAGGGTAATGCTAGAGGTGTAATGTTGAACTTGGCATTGGTCATCTCGACTCCGATACGGAAGTTTGAGGGAAATTCATTGTCATAGGTGTATTATTGAACTTAACAATGAATTGGATGCTAGAGGTGTGATGTTGAACTTAGCATCATCCATTTCGGCTTCGACATGGAAGTCTGGAGGAAAGTGACTGTCAGAGGTGTGGTATTAAACTTGGCAGAAGAAAACTTGATGTACTGTTTAGAAGTGTAATATTAACTTAACAGTAATTTGTCAGAGGTATAGTGTTAACTTGGCAACAACTGTATTTTGTAGACCTACCATTCTGTGGATGAGAATTGGTAAGGGATTTTGGAGGGGAGAGTGGAGTTGAGTCCACTTAGGATTTTTAGCAAACCCTCAGCTATCAACGGATTTGAGGTGCCTTTACCAACTACCGTTTGAGTTGGGCTAGTCATGCTATTCCCCTCAGCATGATGAGTTGTCGAAGATTTATGTTGGGCTTAAAAGCCAACGTTTTCCTCTATCCTTAGCCGTCGGAGGCGTCAGATGTTAATGAAGAAGCTCTTCTTGTTTTGATCAGAGGTGTACTTTTAACTTGATCGGGGGAAGAGTACTATTAAGGATAGTACTTCTTCAAGAATCTGCCATTGATCGGCATCATGAGTGTATCGCCATTTGAAGTTATGAGACGATATGACCCATTTGAGTAGACTGACTCTACTACAAATGGCCCTTCCCATTTGGGTTGGAATTTTCCTTTTGTCTTGTGCGTCATTACCATGGGTCTTCTGACGGCTAAGACAAGATCGCCTTTCTTGAAAGTTCGCATTTTAACTTTCTTGTTGAAGGCTCTGGTAATTCGAGCCTGGTAGAGCTCGATTTGCTGTTGGGCCTGCAGACGCTTATCGTCTAAGGCTTCTAATTCTTGGAGTCGCTGTAGATGCTTCTCCTCTGTTGTCATCTCTGCTATCAAGGCGACGCGTAGAGATGGAATTTGAATTTCTAGTGGAAGCACGGCTTCACACCCGTATACCAAAGAAAACGGCGTGGCTTTAGTCGGGGTTCGCACAGTTGTGCGATAGGCCCATAAACATTCACCTAACTTGTCGTCCCAGTCCCGTTGACTTTTCGATACGAATTTCTTGAGAAGCTTGCCAATGGTCTTATTGAAAGCTTCTGCGAGGCCATTAGCAGCAGGATAGTATGCCGTTGAGGACACACTCTGGATTCTGAACTTAGCGCAGAATCTCTGGAAAGCCTGGCTGATGAACTGGGGTCCATTGTCATGGACAATTCGCCGAGGTACACCGAAACGGTAAATGACGTGATGCTTTACGAACTTGATCACGTTAGACGATTTTACCTCCTTCAAAGGGATGGCTTCGGCCCATTTAGAGAAGTAATCGGTTATTGCCAAAATGAACCGATGTCCTTTTGATGATGGTGGGCTGATAGGGCCAACTACATCCATCCCCCACATTTCAAATGGTCAGGTAGAGGTCGTAGAGTGGAGGTACTCTGGTGCTTGATGGATGAAATCGCCATGCACTTGGCAAGCGTGACATCTTTTAGCATAAGTGACGGCGTCAGCAATCATCTTGGGCCAATAGTAACCCAACCTTTGGAGTCGATGTGCCAATTTTGGGCCGGGTTGGTGGGCTCCACACATGCCGTCGTGGGCTTCTTTCAATATCTCTTGAGACTCCTTTGGTGAGAGGCACCGGAGCAAGATCCCGTCATGCGATCGACGATACAATGTTCGTGTAATCGCATTGTAGTAAAATTTAGGGGCTTTCCTTCGAATGGCAGCCGCTTCCTTGGCGTCCTCAGGCAGGATGCCGTAAAGACATAGTCGATATAGGGGAATTGCCAGTCTTTAAGCTCTGGCCCGGTTGACAATTCCAGCGCTTCTTCGCCTTGACACTCTCCCTTTGACTCCTGATAGTCTTCGAGGGCAGTTCTCGGGCAATACAGGTCATGGCTGTAGACGAATACTTTCTCCATTGCTCTAGCTGGAAGAGCTAAGGAGGCTGCGAGGGATGCGAGTGCATCTGCGTGCGCATTTTGCCTGCGCGGTACATGGTCAATGTAGAAGTTTGTGAACCTTTCGGCCATGCGGATAGTCGCGTTGTAGTAGGGTACTAGGTCTTCATGTCTGACTTCGTACTCTCCGCGAACTTGGTTGACGATGAGTTTAGAGTCGCCGTATGCCTCGAGATTTTTAACACCAATCTCATCAGCGAACTGCATCCCAATCAAAAGAGCGTTGTACTCCGCCACATTATTGGAGCAAGGCTCAATTAGCGAGACGGCTCGGGAATCACATAATTCTGTGGTGAGACGAGTACTACTCCTACCCCCGCTACTGTATGTCCCTTTGGGCTTGTCCTCGATGCACCATCAAAGAAAAGTTGCCACACTTGTCTTTCAAAGGATGTCTGGGTCTGGTAGGCTTCAGCGATATCGTCTGGGAGATCGTCATAAAGTTTGGTTGCCCTCGGATCTGGATGCTCAGCCAGGAAATCCGCCACCGCTTGTCCTTTAATGGCCTTTTGTGGTAAAAAGTGCATCTCATATTGGGATAACAATATGGCCCATTTTGCCAGCCGGCCGTTCAATGATGAAGGCTTAGTCATAAGTAACCTCAGGGGGTTGACTTTTGATATGACATTTATAGTTTGGCCTACCAGATAGTGTCGCATTTTCTGAATGGCGAATACTAATGCCAAACATTCCTTCTCGATCGGGTTATACCGATGTTCGGCTCCGATCATTGTTCTACTCAGATAGTAGATCGCTTGCTCACGTCCTTGATCATCATGCTGAGCTAGTAGAGCTCCCAAAGAATGATCCATTGCCCGGACATACACCAGGAAAGGCTTTCCGGATATCGGAGCTGCAAGGACTGGTGGTTGAGTGAGGTATTGCTTGATTTCCTCGAACGCTTGTTGGCAAGCGTCGTCCCAAACGAACGAGACACCCTTCTTCATTAACTTAGCGAAGGGTTGGCATCTTCCAGAGAGGTTTGAGATGAACCTGCGGATGTACGCCAATCGTCCTTGTAATCCTCTGAGTTCCTTGAGATTTCTTGGGGGCTGCATCTCCTGGATAGCTTGAACCTTTTCCGAGTCCAAATGGATCCCGGTGGAGGTTACAATGAATCCTAAGAATTTACCACTGGCTACCCCCAGGAAGGACTTGGTGGGATTCATCTTCAATCGATGAGCCCGCATGATGTCGAAGACCACCTTCAGGTCAGCTATGTGATCACCCTTAGTGCGACTTTTTACCGTAATATCATCAATATAACATTCTACCGTTTTGCGTATTTGCTGCTAGAAAATGGCGTTCATGGCCCTCTGATAGGTTGCCCCCGCATTCTTCAGTCCGAAGGGCATGACAGTATAGCAATAAACCCCCAATGGTGTCCTGAAGGAGGTGTACTTTTCGTCGTCAGGATACATTTTGATTTGATTGTATCCTGAGAATCCGTCCATGAAGGACATTCGTTCGAATCTGCAGGTATTGTCAATCATGACGTCTGTGATTGGCAATGGGAATTCATCTTTGGGACAAGCCTCGTTTAGATCACGGAAGTCGATGCAGATCCGGGTCTTTCTGTTTTTCTTAGCAACGGGGACGATGTTGGCTACCCAATCGGGATGTTGCTCTTCCCTGATGAAGCCAGAATCAATGAGCTTTCTGACCTCCGATTGAATCGCCTCCATTATCTCTGGGCGGAATCGTCGCTGTTGTTGTTTGACAGGCTTTACGTCCGAATTGATGTTGAGGCGGTGCATAGCCACCTGAGGATCAAGTCCAGGCATGTCTTCGTAATTCCAAGCGAAGACATCTCTGTACTCTTGAACAAGAGATATTAGATCCTTTTTCTCCGACGGTGACAGGCCGTCGCTTATGAAGATGGGTTTAGGGTTGGCCTCATCTCCTAGATTAATCTGAACAATCTTGTCTTCTGTGGGTGGTTCGCGCTGTTCAAAGCGGGTGTCCCAAAGAGTGTTTAAATGTCTGATCAAGGATCTGCATCGGATCGGATCATTTCTTCATCTTCATCTTCCAGATGGCTTGTTGAAACCATGTTCACCGAAAGTTCTTTAAAGATGTTGCCGACACTAGCATCTGACTCCCATGATGACGTGCCTGAAGAGTATTTATGGCCAAATGAGCCCCCAGAATCAGAGGCTGATGGAGTCGGAGTTGATACATAGCCCAACCCTCTGCGCGTCCGATGATAATAATCGGGGTTTTTCCTTTCGGCACAAAGGATCGAAGTAGCGTTCTCCTTCCTTTGCCGAAGTTCAACCCGGGTCTGTTTGTTAGGTCATATCCCATGCATTTCATCATTTTGAGTATTTTTGGTTCATAATGACTGAACTGAGGGGATTCCTCCTCGCCTTCCGATTCTTCGTGGGGCGTTGGTTCAGACGAGATTCGCCCAAAAAGAATTGGTTTTGGCCTTTCCGTCTTGCTGGAACCATAAATATAGATTCTTGCGCATCGCTGACATTTCGACATGTTTCAAAGGACGATTTCACTGGTACATGCAACGATGTCAAAGCATCCATTGTCGACCAGAGATCGTCATCCACGTCGGTACTAGTGTCTGACGGTACTGAATTAGAAGCAAACACAGAAAAATACGCTAAATCTAATTCTTCATTAATGTACCAACCGCCTACATCATCGGCGGAGGTATTATCAACATCGGGCTTATTAATACCCGTTACAGGTGGATCTAGCTCCCACACACACTCATCTTCTTCCAGCTCGGTGTCGGCTTCATTGCCAGAGTCTGGTTCCTCTGATTGCGGGACTTCATCTATTTCCACAGATTCCTGATATAGGAGGGAATCTGTGAAATAATTCTCCACTCCCTTGAACGGATGCCTTTCGGCAATCAACGTTCGCACCTTTCCACTCCTGTCAATGTATTACATGACTTGGTGGAGAGTAGAAGGAACGATAGAATTGCGATGAATCCATGGTCGTCCTAGCAGCAAGTTGTAGGAGGTGTCAGCGTCTATGACGTAGCATGTCACCTCTGACCTTAGGTCTCCAATCTGGCATTTGAGCTTGACCTTCCCCATTGGACGGGTACTATTGGCATTGAACTCGTAAATAGTCGTTTGGGTAGGGCTCAAACGGTGAGTAGAAATCCCGAGATGTTGCATGACCCTGCGAGGCATGATGCTCAATGCAGACCCGGGATCTACCTGGATGCGGTTCACCTCAGATGATCCAATATACCCTGCGAAGTAAAGGGGTCGATCATGTTTCCCTTTGACTTGCATATCATCTGCCGTGAAAGTGATGCAGGAGATATTTTGGGAGGCGTGGAGGCAATCCTCTACATCTTCCTCCTTTGGTAGCTGGGTCATGAAGACTCAGCATTAGCCAGAGCTTCTTGTAGAGCTTCTCTGGTCGACTTTGATAGTCTAAGAAGCTCATAAAGCGTAATCCGCGCCGGGATGTTGGCTAACTGAGCCAGGACATCAAAGCGGTAGGGTGCCGTGGATCCTTCCGTTATGTCTTTTGAAAGAACTCAAGAAAATCGAAGTTCTTTCTGTTTCTCCCTGGGTTGTTTTGTGGAGGGCTTGGTTGGCTCTGCAGCTGGTTGTGGAGGGGTTGCCGCCGTTTCGCCATACTGCTTCAAGTAGGGCTGTCCTGAGCGGGTTTCCGCCACCAGCCGACCGGGTTCTGCGGCCAGAACTATTGTCTCCTCTTCCGAGTCGGTTAGCGAAGGAATATCGGTATCCGCTTCTCGAGAAGAGGCACACACCACATTGCAGGATGACGCCCTTGCCTTGCCCTTGGACTTCTTATTAGTTACAGTAGTCCATTGCTGGCCATCCATTGAACCCACATGACTTCTCCCTGAGGGGTAGGAACAGGTATCAGGCCTTTCTCTTGCTGCTGGTGAGGGTCTGTGCTGACCATTCTCAGCTCTCCTCTTGGGATAGGGACTACTCCAGAGGGTGTTGGGGGTTGTCTCCCAAACTGGAGAACTGACGTCACATTAGCCGTCACCTTCTTCTGCTCTGGTCGGAGTTTCAATACCTCCGCGTCAATCAGGGCCTGATGGATGTCTTTGAAGACATAACAGCTCTTGGTTGGGTGTCCCAACATCCTGTGGTATATGCAGTAGATGGGATTATCGGTTTTACCGACTTCCTCGGGGCGCCTAGCTTCAGGAAGCTTCAGTCGATTGCTCTTGTTGAGTAATTTGAAGAGCGAGTCGACATGTTCATCCTTGAAGGAATACTGTCTGTTGGCCCGTGGTTGGCTTGAAGAGCCACCTCCCTTGACCAGTTGAGGTTTAGCAGGGGATTTGGTTTCTGCCGCCAAGTTATCCTTCCTTTTGGCTTGGAGGGATGTGTCTGGCGCACGCCTCGTTGACCTCTCAGGCCTGGGCTTACCTTCTTCCGCTCTGACGCGGGCGACAATCTCCTCAGCCTGTTCACCTTGTTGGACCAACTGCTTCCAGGTGCGGCTTTCAGCAACTCCTATTTGAGCAAGGAGTGAGGTTTGGAGATTGTGGCGGCATGTTTCCACCAGGGTGACCTGGGTCATGCCGCTCGAACATCGGAGTGCCACATTCTGAAATCTTTCCACGAAAGATTTGACGGACTCTCCCTTTCGCTGTTTGGTAGCCAAAAGGGTGGGCATCGTGACTTCTGAGTCGTCTTCGCGCGTTAGGAATAGCTTCTCCAAATCATCCCAGTTCTTGATGGAGCCCTCCGGGAGTTTCATAAACCATTCGAAGGCGAGCCCTTTCAGGGTGCCAATGAACAGACGTGCCAAGATGGCATCATTGTCTACTACATTCCCTGTTTGGGATTTAAAGTAGTAGAGGTGTTGGTTGGGTGACCCCTTCCCATCGAATGCTTGGAGGGTTGGAGCCTTAAACTTGGGCGGGTATGGAACCAAGTCCCACTCGGCCGGATAAGGCCGGACCACTCCCGCTTCCTGGAGGCCTTTACGGTTGGTGAGGGCCTCAAGACGTTGCTCCAACTGATTCATTCTTTTAGAATGAACCTTTCCCCGGTCTTGGTCGTCCTTTTCCTGTGATGAGGATTTAGACGCACCAGAAGTAGACTGCGCGTTCTTCTCGGAGTGCTTGGAAGACGAGCTTTCTCCCTCTTTTCGTTTGCCCTTAGACTTTCTAGGGGGAGATTTCCTCCTGTCTTCGAGCAATTGTGCGAGTATCTGTTTGAGAGAGTCGATAGATTCCCGCTGAGCAAGAATCATATCGAGTTGTTCCCTCTGGACCTGGGCTTGCTGATCCAGGCGCCGGGCTGTCTCCTCAGGAGTGCCCGTCATATAGGTGAAAGCCTCTTTCTCCGTAGAAGAGTTTGAGGCCTGCGATTCTGCTACAGCAGAATGAGAGTCATTCATTTTAACGCCCTGAGCTAGGGCATTATAATCAATCGGGGGAATGGCCCCGGTCCGGGTGCGAGTGTGTCGATACACTCCTTCCGGTTCAGAGTCAGACTCGTCAGAGCTGACTGCAGGCTGTTTTCCTCTGCTCCTGCTTGTCATATTCGTAGTGAGCTCTGGGTATTCAGCATCAGAGAACATCCTCCGCCTATGAGAGCGTCTTCTTTTGGCTGACGGGGGTATTAGGGTCAGCTGTCTAACTAAAGACTGCTGGTGCACACCTGAACCACAACAGCACTCGGAAAGCATAGAGATGAGCCGTTGGCAGCAACATGATGAAGTGACCTGATTGGCACTTCTTTTCTTCGTTAAGTAATCCCTCAGATCCACGGGAGGGGGATCGAAGAGATTAACCTCGCAACGTCGAAGATGGGAGGCATCCATATGCTGTACAGCCTGGACGCGGGTTTCAGAGACGCGACTTTCGCGCCGCGGCTGTAAGACGCGCGTCTGGCGTCTCAGTTGAGATGAGACGCGATTGTCGCGTTGCCGCTTAGTGCGTCAGGGCAGAAGAGTTTGAGAGAGAGTGGGTTGCTGGGCCCCACGCCTATGGGGGCGTGCCTCTTGCGCTTGACGAGGCGCAGAGGTTCCACCTTGGCGTTTGATAAGTTGGTCTTCAGAGGACCTAACTTGGGGAGTCTCGCGTTTGGGCCGCCAAACGCGGATTTCGCGCGCTGGATACGGCGCAGCTAAGACGTCAGTTTGTGCATTGCGTGCAGCCTCAGTTGGACAATCAGAAGTTCCAACTTGAAGCTGACGCGCACGCCTCCTCTGACGACGCTCAGCATTTCGGTTGCGTCGTGGAGGTGGAGAGAGACCAACGACGACCTGATGCTGGACACCAGAGATTTTGACCACGCGGGTCTCCTGAGAGACGCTGACACGTGTGTTCCGCGCGGCGCGGTTGGTCGCAACGGCAGTTGTGCGTGAGACCACGCGGGCCTCCTGAGAGGTGTTGGCGTGTGTATCCTGCTTGGCACAGTTGGCAGCAGCGGGGCCCAAGAGAGCCTCAGATCGGGCTTCGGGGCCATTCCCCGTCGAGACCCTGCGGCAGACGCGAGTCCTTGGGCTCTTGGAGCCGGAAGAGAGAAACTCTTCGTACTTTGTCTGGTCGAACTCGACAACTAGCGTTTCGACCATCTTCCCCTTACGGAGGACGTCACCTTGCGCCACGATTTGCTCGTCGGTAACAAATGAATTCCCCAGCGGAGTCGCCATCTCTTTTACGCACACGGAGAGGGTACGAGCCCGACGTAAGATTTCCTTGAATCAAATTGAAAAATTACAACGGACTAGTATTCCGGTTACAAGGGAGGGAGGATGTTGAGTCTTGAATCCTCCATTTGTTTAAGGCTGGGTTCTTCAAGTGGCGATGGAGAGTGAATCTTATTCTCCGTTGACCGGGTGACCGTCTAGACCTTCGCGGATCTTCTCTTCGGATGGTAGAAGGAGTAGCACAGCTCTGTCTACCAAAACTCTCAAAGAGAAGGTAGGCAAAGAGCAACTTGTACGCAGCAAGCTTGCTGAAGAGTTGAGCTCTCTCTTGCCTCTCTCTCTATCTGCCTGTGTGTAGTTTGTTGTCTATCTCTTCTTTCTTATGTCGTCTCCCGTCTGTGTGTGTCCTTCCCCTCATAGCGGCGGGGCTATTTATAGAGGTTTCAGGGGTGAACGTGCCCCCTAAAAATGCTCCACAATGAGGGGATAACTTCCCCGCTATGTGGGCGGTGACTGGCCCCATAACCAGGGCGGTTATAACCGAGACGTGGGCCTTGGACCCTCGCGCCCTGAGACGCGCCTTGATGTTGAGACGCGGGTGTCGAGCCCACGCGCCTTGATGTTGAGACGCGGGTGTTGAGCCCACGCGCCTTGATGTTGAGACGCGAGTGTCGAGCCCACGCGCCTTGATGTTGAGACGCGGGTGTTGAGCCCACGCGCCTTGATGTTGAGACGCGGGTGTCGAGCCCTCGCGCCTTAATGTTGAGACGCGGGTGTTGAGCCCACGCGCCTTGATGTTGAGACGCGGATGGCCATCATTAGTCCTGCGTCTAGAACCTGAAACTCTGCCTTTTTTAATGGCTTGTCTTTTTTAATGATTTTTAGACAGCCTACATCGGTCGACCAGCCGACTGACACGGCTACGTGCACAATCTTGTGCACGTCCGGTCGACCGCTACGGTCGACCGGCTCCTGGCCCGGTCGACCGTCAGAGCCTGGCAGCCAAAATCTGGGACTGAAAAACTGAATTTTTAAAGTCTTAAAAATTCTCATAAAATCTCTAAAAATCCACAAAAATAGTTTTCTCATTTTACATTGATATATAAACATGTGATAAAAATTACAACACAAAAATCAAACATTTTGAACTATTTTTGTGTCTTACAAATTTTATCAAAAATCAAAACCTTTATTTTTCCAAACTTGGATTTTTCAAAAGAAAATCCGATTTTTCAAAACTCATTTAAATACAAAAACATGATACTTAAACACATTGAAGCATGTTGCATTTGGATGGAAATCCAATATATAAGAAACATATACATATCCATGTTTTTGACTTTAATTCCAAAATATGTTTTGTTAAAAATACCAAAACATAAAACACATGAATAAGTAAGTCAAAACTAAGTTTGTCTAGGAAGTTAAGCATGCATGTATATAGAATGAATCTACTATACATAAAACCATTTAAACTTGTTTTGATCTATCTATTCATGAAACCAATATCGGTTAAACCAAAAATGGAAAAACCGAAAACCAATATTCAAAACATGAAACGTGTGTGTTGTAAACTTGAGCATATCATACTATTCTAATCATTACAAATGGATCTAAAACTCAAACTAAACTAGGTACCGAGGTCTTCTTGTAGAGCGCCGTCTCCAAGCCGACTCGATCCAAAACTTCGTGATCCACCGAGCTTGACTCCAATGAGTGCTATATATGATCTTGTCGCTCGGACTCTTGAATCACTATGTGAAAGCTTCCAAACCATCTTTGTTGAAGCTAATCACCTACTAACATCTTGATTAATAATCTGAAACTAAAATCACAAGATTATTAGTACACATAACTACATGAGTTAATCATCATCAAAACTAGAGTGGAAGGCCTTTGGGCCAACAATCTCCCCCTTTTGATGATGACAAAACTCATGGAATTATATATGCATGGATTAAAGTTAAGCTTCAAAGAAGCTCCCCCTTAACTCATGCATAACAAATAAGCAATAAATATACAATGAAAGCTCATAAACATGTATGCATAGATATGCATAAAACAAGATACCAAACATAAAAATATGCTCTTGATACCAAACATATGAAATGTATCATGCATAAAACGTGCTCTTGATACCAATAAAAACATGCTTTTAATAGTAATGAAATGCTTTTGATACCAATTAAACGATAAACTAATAAATAAAAACAAAACATGCATATAAAATATGCATATAAACTCAAATACTTCTCCCCCTTTTTGTCAATCATCAACAAAGGGGTAAAAGTAACAACAAAATGTTCTCCCCCTTTTTGTTCAAAACAAAGAATCAATAAAGGGGTGACATAAAACATGATACCAATAAAATAATGTCAATGAAGTGCATAAATGATATCAATTGAAATGAGTATAAAAATATTTTAAGGAATGCCTATATCAAATGATACCAATTGAAATAAAGGTAAACGAGGCATAGTAACAAATCTCAATTAAACATTCATATATCAATTGAAAACAAAAATCTTGATACCAATTGATAAGTAAACAAATAACATACCAATTGTAAGAAAACAATCTTGATACTAATTGAAATTAAACATAACAAATTTTGAATTTCTAAACAAAAATTTTGATACCAATTGTAAATATTTTTCATTTTGAACATATGATACCAAATTGAAATTTTCAATCATAAAGTATGGGAGTGAAAATCAAATGCCAATTGAAAGATGAAATACAAGTTTTCTCCCCCTTTATGAAATACCAAATGAAACAATGAATAAGCTTGTATATGGATACCAATTGAAAACTAGTCAATTGAAACAAGATAGTCATTATAAAACAAGCTTTATCATGATCAAAATTTGTGCTCTAAGATATATGAATATAATAAGCACAAATAAAAATATATATATGTATGAAAAATTAGATACCAATTAAAATTGATACTCTTTGAAGTGCAAGCATACATATACAAAAAAAAATATATGAGTATACAAAAATGTCAATATTGATACCAATTGAAAGAATCCAATGATACCAATTGAAACAACAATAATATCAAATGTATATCTCATAAACCTACCACCCATTCATGTTCAAAGTTTAAAATGATTTTCACTATAAAGCATTCATGAGTATGATCTCCCATCCAACCGCCTTTTAAGGTAGGGTTTTCAAAAATAGATTTGAAAATATAGTTTGTTTGAAAAACTCTACCAAAGTGAAGAACACGAACTAGTTATGGATAAGGTTGAAAACTAGTACGAAATCCTTCAAGCAAGGAATAAAAACAAAATTGTTTTTCATGAAACACATGTAAATCACATGGCACTAAAAACACTCAAAATCTATATATAGCACATATTGTACTCATGAAAACAAAGTCATGAGAAAACTAATAAGATGAGTGTACAAGTGTTGTGTGACACATATCATCATGAAAATATTCAATTAAGCTCAATTTAAATTCCTTTAAACATGAAACATGAAAATCTAAAATTTTTCAATAAAACAAATTATACTTCAAGGCATATGTATGTTTTGTCAACACAAAAAGTATACATACATATCCCTAAACACAATTGAGTCTATATATATAAAGATTTGCATGAAAAGAAAATGACTCAAGGGGTATACATGTATATCTTAAAGTTTGACAAAATAGACGTATACATGAGGTGAAAACACAAGATCATAGCCAAAATGGGGAATACAAGTTAGAATGCGTGAATCATCAAAACTAGACTATACTAGCACATCTAATGGGTACAAAAGAGCGTTCAAGCACAAACATATAATGATCTATTTGTGGCCCACAATATGTACAAGTATATATCCTAGTTTTAATGAAAAACTAACATCTAAACAAGTAATCAAATCATGTAGCATAAAACGGGACATAAATCATCATTACAAACATAAAACGATCATTATGTAAATCCACATGTTATTAGAACTATGACGAGCATAATAGCTAAACAAATGGTGAGAACACAACAAATGATCCATATAAACATGGGTGATCTCAAAGGCTATACATGCATGTCAATGGTCTAATAATCATGGCATTTGACATACTAATCAAAAATATGAGGCATCAAAACAAAAATCATAAATATCCATATGATCATTATGTAAACGCATATGCATTAGATCTAGGGCATACATATTAGTTTAAAACAAAGTGAGAACACAAAGATAAGTCCATTTTAAACATGGGTGTCTCAAAATAACTAAATATGTATATCACTATTCTAATAGATATGGCATAGGCATAATGAACAATAAAACATGACATGCTATAAATCAATGACATGAAAAGCATGCAAATATATAAACAGGAGTTAGAGATTGATACCAAAACTGATGAAGGCACCTCTCTAGTTCTCCAAACCAAGGTGGTCTTCCCACCAAACCTTCCCTTGAAAGTGATGCATCCAAATTGTTTTCTTTAAGCACGGAACGCATCCATTTCAAGGTACCGCCACTCTCACGTGATGCGAGAGCCCACACCTACATCAAATATCATAGGGGTCGTCTTTGGTACCCATTTTCTTTTGGGTCCATAGGGGTTAGTGTCTTTCCTAACCCAAACAAAATTAGTTGCTAAATTTTTATCATATATTCTATCATAGCAAAATCTAGCAAGGTGGCCCTTTCGTCCACAATGTGTACACGTGTACACATGAGCATACATAGTGTGATGTTTGTGACCGTGATGAGCATGTGTATGCCGTGGAGGGTGTGCATGCAAAGATGGAGCTTGTTTCTTACGAACCAAGGATTCCAAGCGTGTATGATTCATGGCACAATGGCTCAAAGTGGAGCCCAAACAATCCACACTTTTTTTCAAATCATTTATATCATTTTCAATTCTAGAAGATAAAGTAGAGCATGCAATAGATGTGCTAGGTGAAGAAGCTATACTAGCATGGCAAACATGAGAGTCTATATCAATTTTTAAAGATTCATTTTCTTTAAAACTAAATTCAATTCTTTTGAAATAAATTCAATTTCATTTTTCAAAGAATGATTATCTTTTAAAATAAAATCTAATTTTGAAGATAAAGCTTTATTGTTTTTCAAAACATCATCACAATTATTTTTGCTTTTCAAAAATTCATTTTCCTTTAGGGCAAGTTCTAGTTGAGATTTAAGTGAGTCACGTTCACTAGCAATCTCTTCCTTCTCTTGTAAAGTCAATTCAAAACTTGAACACAAATCCTTCATTTCTTCTTTTAGTTCAAAATTGTTCTTTTTCAAAAGATCATGCTTTTCCAAAAAAATTTCAAACTTTTTAGCGAGTTTCATGTTTAAGGTTTGAACTTCTAAATACCCATAACAATAGGAACTAGAGCTATCATCTAATAGAGATTCCGATTGTACCTCAAGGGAGTCATTCCCTTGGACCATGAGGCAACGCTCGTCGGACTTATCTTTCCTAGATCTCCTCATCCTATCGATAATCTTTGGAAGCTCGGGAGAAGTCATAATGCTCCAAACTGCAAAAGCCGAATCATAATGAGCAAACACATGTAATAAATCTTTATCAAGAGATGCTCTAAGTGTCTTAAGTGCAAGTGCATTGGCCTTTTTATGCTTGCTATCATTAGAGAAGGATTCCTTGATAATGACTTGGTAAACTCTAGAGCCTAGGGCTTTCAAATGACTATTCATCTTGGCCTTCCAAATATCAAGTCTAGAAATATCAAACATAGGAGGGCTATCCATGAGTGCAACTATATGTGTGCAAAATGAAAATGCAAATGAAGATTAGCAAACCAAGATCTCACTCCTAGGTGGTTAAACCTAAATATCAGGAGCGTAGGCTCTGATACCAATTGAAATCACCTAGAGGGGGGTGAATAGGTGATAATGCTAATCTAGTGAACTCAAAGCGGAATTTAAAACTAATTGCAACAACACACAAGCAAGTATATGATATAGCAATATGAACAATATACAAAGTAAAGAGAGAGAGAGTCAATGGATCAAGCGCAAACAACAAGATTTGTTTCGAGGTTCGAGCACCTAGCTCTACATCCCCGCCTTCACCCAGAAGGATTTCGAATCCACTAGCTTGTCCACAAAGGACTCCCACACAGGGAACCTCCACCGAGGATTTGGGGCAATACAATAACTAGGAGTACCCAACTCCTCTCTTTACAACCACAACCTCTCACTAGAGCAAAACACCTAGCCAACAAACAATCACCTCACAACTTGAGGGATAAGCACAAAGCTACACAAGGATCACCTCATCACTTGAGGGATACAACCCAAATGCACAACCTCCTCAACACAATGAGGGAAAGGCACAAAGCCAAGCTAAGATTGGGTTTACAACTTGGTGGTCTAACAAACAACCACAAACAATTTCTTTCCCACACAAGGATCCTATAGAATAAGATAGTAGATGTAGCTCAAGTGTGGAGAAAATCAAAGGAATAGAAAACAAATACTCAAAGAAAGTCCTTGAGAAAAACTAGAAACCAAGATGAAGAAGTTGAATCAAACACTTTTCCCAAAAACCCTTTTCTTTGATTTCCAAACCCTTAGAAAACACCAAATAGATTGTTCAATTTAAAGCCCAAAAACTTCTTTTGATTGCTATAAAAACACTGGAGAGTATGAAAATATTAGCACAAAAATTCTTGATGAAAACTGACCACTAATGGGGATTTATAGCCCCTAGAAAAATATAGCCGTTGGCAGCTAAAACTGCCAGAAATGGCCTACGGTCGACCGGACGGTCGACCGGCCAACGGTCGATTTTTGACCGTTGGCATCTACCGGTCGACCGCCCGGTCGACCGGCCCCAGAAACAGAGAGCAACACTCTCTGTCCGGTCGACCGCTCGGTCGATCGGTAGCAACCCGAGAGTGGGTTGCTCACAGTCGGTCGACCGGCCGACTGACACTGCTACGTGCACAATCTTGTGCACGTCCGGTCGACCGCTACGGTCGACCGGCTCCTGGCCCGGTCGACCGTTACGGTCGACCGCCAGAGCCTGGCAGCCAAAATCTGGGACTGAAAAACTGGATTTTTAAAGTCTTAAAAATTCCCATAAAATCTCTAAAAATCCACAAAAATAGTTTTCTCATTTTACATTGATATATAAACATGTGATAAAAATTACAACACAAAAATCAAACATTTTGAACTATTTTGTGTCTTACAAATTTTATCAAAAATCAAAACCTGTATTTTTTCAAACTTGGATTTTTCAAAAGAAAATCCGATTTTTCCAAAACTCATTTAAATACAAAAACATGATACTTAAACACATTGAAGCATGTTGTATATGGATGGAAATCCAATATACAAGAAACATATACATATCCATGTTTTTGACTTTAATTCCAAAATATATTTTGTTAAAAATACCAAAACATAAAACACATGAATAAGTAAGTCAAAACTAAGTTTGTCTAGGAAGTTAAGCATGCATGTATATAGAATGAATCTACTATACATAAAACCATTTAAACTTGTTTTGATCTATCTATTCATGAAACCAAGATCGGTTAAACCAAAAACGGAAAAACCGAAAACCAATATTCAAAACATGAAACGTGTGTGTTATGAACTTGAGCATATCATACTATTCTAATCATTACAAATGGATCTAAAACTCAAACTAAACTAGGTACCGAGGTCTTCTTGTAGAGCGCAGTCTCCAAGCCGACTCGATCCAAAACTTCGTGATCCACCGAGCTTGACTCCAATGAGTGCTATATATGATCTTGTCGCTCGGGCTCTTGAATCACTATGTGAAAGCTTCCAAACCATCTTTGTTGAAGCTAATCACCTACTAACATCTTGATTAATAATCTGAAACTAAAATCACAAGATTATTAGTACACATAACTACATGAGTTAATCATCATCAAAACTAGAGTGGAAGGCCTTTGGGCCAACAATATACTCATGCTCTTCAACAATAGTAAGAGACATAGCAGATTTTAACTTGAAATGAGGGGCCAGCGGTGCTTACGGGCTTTGTGTCACCATTGATGTTAAACTTCTATAGTACTCTTTTCAAATACCCCTCTATGTCAAGCAAACCTTTTGACTTTTTCAGTCTCTCTCAATCTCCACGTCTAGCACTTTCTTTGCTTCATTAAAATCCTTCGTCTCAAATTCAAAGACAAGTCTTTGTTCAACTTATCAATAGTGAATTTACTTTTAAATGCAATGAGCATATTATTTACATACAACATTAGATAAATGTACTCTCCACTCGATAGCTTGTTGTAATAAACACATGAGTCATAATTGCTTCATGTGTACCTCTTATCTCTCATGAAGCTGTCAAAATACTTGTATCATTGCCTTGGCGATTGTTTTAGCCCATAATAGCGATTTTTTCAACTTACACATTATATTTCCTTTCCTGCAGTCTTGAACCCTGTAGGCTGAGACATAAAGATCTCCTCATCAAGATCACCACGAAGAAAGGCAGTCTTCGCATCGAGCTGATCAAGCTCCAACTCATAATGTGCCATTAGTGTCAGTAATATCCGAATTGATAAGTGCTTTTAATAGGTGAGAATACCTTGTTGTAGTCTATACCTTCTGATAGGTAATAAAAAATGCGTATTCATCACTACATTTACTATCATATTTCCCTATTTATTCTTTTAATTATGCATTATTACTAATGTTTTATTATTTAATGTGTGCAGGCCTTGAGTACTTATTTAAATAAAAAATAAAAGCCTAAAAGAAGCCCAGAAGCCCAAAAGAAGCCCATGTGCAAGCCCATGTGCAAAAATTTGCAATTATTAAAAGAAGAGGAAAGGGATAGACTTCTACTAAACCCTAATTGCTTGCAGAACAAGGCTAGAGATAAGGGGAGAAGAGTACAAGGATTACAAAATCGTTTTAAAAGATTTAGATTTAGGGTAACTTGCTTCCCAAGTTATCCCGAATTTTCAAAATAAAGAGTCGGTAGGCCAGATCTAAAAGGATATACCCAGATGGACGGATCAGAGGAGGCCACGCGCGAAAGCGCGTGGCCAGATGCCACAGAATGGCCGCGGAAACGCGGCCATAGCCGCGTTTCCGCGGCAATCCAGATAAGACTGACGTTCAGTTTTCGTCGAGGAGTCGTACCGGGACTCTACTTCTTCCATCTCCTATAAATACCCCTGCAGAGCAACAGAGAAGGGCATCCAATTGAATACAGAAACAAATTTAGGCTTTTTCTTAGGCTAACTTTTAGATTGTAATTTAGGTTTTTTTATTTTTCTTTTTTGTAATTTTTATTTTTTCTTTATGTAACTGAGAGGAGAGGATACTTTCATGGAGGAAGGAGATCAAGCTTGTACTGAGGTGACATCGGTGTAAGTAAAACTTTTTTTCATTGTTAATTGAATCAAATCGAAGTTTGCTTCTTTTTTCTATTCTTGTTTTGTTTTTGTTTTCCTCTTTGTGTTTGTGGATCCATATGAAACCAAGAGCTTCGAAGTTGCCTTCTCCTTGCAAGAGCCGTTGATGGTTTATTGTCATGAATATCTATTTCCATAGTAGTATAGCGCGCCTTTATTTGTAGTATAGATCGGGAATAGGGAAGATCTCATATTCCATACTTCGTTCGCCTTCAAAGAAAGGTACATCATTGACACGGTTCCAAGGTAAGCAGACACCAAAGAGGTAAGTAAGTTTTTAGTTTTCTTTCTTTTATTTCTTTAGCTTAGATTACCAACACCACAATATTCCCAATCTCTTCCACTCTTTTTCATTGTAAATATCATTGTAAATATTATTGTAAATATCATTGTAAATAAAGAAAACTTACTAAAAAAGCTTCCATCGCTAGTCCCTCCCTGTGGATCACGACCCACATAGCCACTTGCTATAGCGGTAGAATTGAGTACCTTGCACATCTTATTCTTAGATCTGAAATACTATATTTTGTGTGCGGTAAAATCTCAATCAAAATTTTGGCGCCATTGCCGGGAGGGACGGTAAGTTTCTCTCTAAAAAAAAAAAAAAAAACTAATTATTGATTTATTTATTCTTTTGTTTGCAGGATCAGAGAACAGGAAAACTAACAGCAGCAAAGGACATATAGCAACTCTGTGCCTCTGCCCTCGAAGGCAGAGCAGCAGAGCCTACTACAGAGCCGCGTTTGCGCGGCAATAGCCGCGTTTCCGCGGCCTATGTATTTCACTACTCACTCTGTTTTCTGCAGGTTGCTGTAAATTGAAAGATTTGTTTACTGCTCTGTTAACTTTTCTCTGTGATCACCCTGCACACTGCTAATTAATTAACAGTAACCTATTTGTTGAAAAAAAATTTAGACTCTTACATATAGGCACGTGTCTATTTAATTTTTTAATTTCTGTTGAAGAGTGCTGGAGACAAGGTACGTTCGCATTGCATATAGACTAGGAAGCACCATTGGCTGATTTACTGCTTTTGAGTGAATATTTGTCTATTGCTTTACACGTGCACTAAATTGACTTAAGGGCTTGTCCTATAAATAAGATAAGGTGGGGAAGTCATTACCCTCTCTTAGCCCACAAACAATCTCCTCACTCACTAACCCAAGCCTAACTAAAAAATGAGTAGACGTTGGCCCTAGGGACATCTTGGACTCAATTAGGAGATTATCCTAAGGGGGAATGGTGTTGGAATTTGACTCTTGCCAAATCAGTGTCTAGGAAGGGGATTGAGGGCTGAAAGCCCGAAGATTGGTGGTTATTTAATTAAGGAACGTCTTTGACGGAAAACCTCCCACCAATCTTGCCCTAAACTGGCTGATTAGCTTGTGGTCAAAGTCTACATTATACCTCCCGTGGACAGTCTAACCAGTTAGGAGTCGTCTAGGTCATAGGTCTACCCTAACTTAGGTTAGAATTTTTTCTTTTTTGTTTGCTTATTTGTTTGTTTTTGTTTGTTTGTTTGTGTTTTATTGTGTGATATGGCCTATAACAACAATTTTTCCAATTTTCATCCATATTACACACCAACCTCTTTTTCGGATATTACCAACCCGGCATATCCTAACTTTAACCAACCTAGTGTGCCGGAGTGGTCTTATCCGAATGAATATAACCCATGCCCCTCATCTTATGACCATAATTTCCACAACGATTTCAACTCTTCACAGAGTCCATGGGGATTCACCTCCCCCGAGTCCAATTTTCAACCAACTTGTCCTCCTTATCCACCTGTCCACAATATTTCCCAGATTCATACTCAGATCCACCAGTTCAAAATAGAAAACTATCTATCTTGGAAATGATGAGTATGCATGAGTCCAAACAACAATCACCATCAATCTTGGACATGATGATGCGTGAGTCCAAGTAACAATCACAGAATCTGACTGACTCACAATTTCATCATGACTGTCACAACAACACTTCATCTTTTCAAGTCCTATCACCACAAAATGATGAACCTATCGACTATGAAAAGATGCTTGAAGTCATGACTCAGGCTAGAATCGCTCGTGATCATGAAATAGATATGATGGTTCAAACTTTACGTTCTCACCGTTCGGCCATTTCTGATGTCGCTAACCATTCTCTTAGAGCCGAAGAGTCACGTTGCTTTGGAAAATAAGATTCTATTTCAGTACAATCATTTGAACTTGCCCAAACTCCAAATTTTGAAAATAACAGTGACAGTTTGGCAAGTTATTCATTTCCTGAAATAGAACTTGAGAATGACTATGATCCTGACCCTCAACTTGGTTAATCAATTCTACTTTCTGATTCAATAATGACTCCGGTGTCTTCACCTGATTTCAATTTTCCCGAGTCAATATTGAATCCTGTGCCTATTCATCATGAAATTGAATCACCCATCTTTGATGATCATCATGTTGAACTTGACCAATTTCATCCTTTTGAAAGTCCCATTGACAAATTGGCCAGTTCTCATTTTTATGATATTGAACTCAATGAGATATGTGACCTAGATTCTCAAATTTGTGATCCAATTCAAATTCCCGAATCAATATTGACTCCTGTTTTGCTACCCAATTTGAGTAATATTTTAGAGTCAGTTTTGATTCCCACACCTGTCATTCTTGAACTTGAATCACCAATATTAAGTCACATTCCATTGTGGAAAAATGATTGTGGACTTGAGTTTCAACTTCCTGATTTGGACCCACTTTTTGAACCAAGCTCGACTCCTGAACCTTTACTTGATTTAAGTTACTTTCCTGAGTCGGTATTCGTTCCCGTACTTCTTAAGTCCAAGTCAATCATTCCATCTTTTCACACTCCATTTTGGGACAAGGCGGTTGACACAATTGACTCTGAAAATAGTTATGAAATTTGGAAATTAGATGGGGAGGAATTTTTAAAAAATGTTCATACAGACATCATTTTAGTGGGTTATACAAGAGAGATTTCTGATGGGTTCCTCCGAATTCCACGAAAAATAGATTGGGCCGCATTTTGTGGACCAATTAGACCACCACCGGAACCACCACCTTAAGGTAATATTTTCCTTCCCTTTCTTCTTTTTCATGCATACATGCATTCATTCATACATTGAGGACAATGCATGAGATAGGTATGGGGGGAGGATTTACTAACATACTAATATAGGTAGATACTAACTAAAAAAATTTTAAAAAATTTCTTTTTTTAAACAAAAAAAAACTTTTTGAAAAGAGAATAATATTTTGACTTATCTTTTGAAAGAAATCTAAGTTAATCTTAAGAATTAGGAAAATCATGATTAGGATTTCTAAAAACTTGGTCAAAATAAATAAATTGTTGAATTTTTAGGTATAGGAGGAAAAATTGAATAATTAATTAGTCTTAATTTTTACCTTAATGAAATGTGCATACCTAATACACTTACACATCTAGGATTCTAAAATAAAGACTCATGTACCCTATAAAAAATAATACTAAAAAAATTATAAAATAAAAAAAATCACTAATTAAGCTGAATACATGTGCCTCAAGAAGCATAAGTATTCACGCTTAAAGGTGATTGTATAAATAAAAACCTTAGTTTTGTGGCCTAGTTCACTCGAATTTGAGTCCGTGGGGTGTTTTCTCACCCGGTGCCCTAAAACCAACTAGTTTGGGAGTCACCGACTTTAAGTTCGCTACATGGGTGGATTAGAAAGCCTAAGAAAATTAAGAAATATTATATATGTATTAACACATCTAATACTCAATTAGTTAGGTATGAGGGCCTCAAGAAGCCTTGATGCTTACACGAAAGAAAATTAGATGAGTTATACATATTAAAAAAAAGAGAAAATAATAAATAAAAAAAGGGGGGGCATGAGAGTCCAAGTTAAAGAATTCCTAGTAAAAGATTCACAAGGATGCATATGACTTAGGGTAACGAAAGAGACTATACAAAAATTCAATTTTGATTCTTACCTAAAATGCATAACAATTATTATATAAAGACTAAGTTTAAGAATGAATAAAAATGATAATCCTAAAACTTATAGACTACTTGGTCTCTTCAAACATATTTCAAATATTTTCCTTTTTATGGATTTTGTGGGTGTAATCCGCTGAAAACCCTCACGAGACAACACTCGTCCTCTAGGGTAACCTAGAGGTTTAACGGCTTGTTGCACGTGCTAAGTGCAACCGTGATGCCTACGAAAGTGAGTTAGGATAGATTAGTTTTTTTTTTTCTTTTCTCTTTTTATTTTTACTCGAGGACGAGCAAAAAGATAAGTGGGGGGTGTGATAGGTAGTAAAAAATGCATATTCATCACTACATTTACTATCATATTTCCCTATTTATTCTTTTAATTATGCACTATTACTAATGTTTTATTATTTAATGTGTGCAGGCCTTGAGTACTTATTTAAATAAAAATAAAAGCCTAAAAGAAGCCCAGAAGCCCAAAAGAAGCCCATGTGCAAAAATTTGCAATTATTAAAAGAAGAGGAAAGGGATAGACCTCTACTAAACCCTAATTGCTTGCAGAATAAGGCTAGAGATAAGGGGAGAAGAGTGCAAGGATTACAAAATCGTTTTAAAAGATTTGGAAGATTTGGATTTAGGGTAACTTGCTTCCCAAGTTATCCCGAATTTTCAAAATAAAGAGTCGGTAGGCCAGATCTAAAAGGATATACCCAGATGGACGGACCAGAGGAGGCCACGCGCGAAAGCGCGTGGCCAGATGCCACAGAATGGCCGCGGAAACGCGGCCATAGCCGCGTTTCCGCGGCAATTCAGATAAGACTGACGTTCAGTTTTCGTCGAGGAGTCGTACCGGGACTCTACTTCTTCCATCTCCTATAAATACCCCTGCAGAGCAACAGAGAAGGGCATCCAGTCGAATACAGAAACAAATTTAGGGTTTTTCTTAGGCTAACTTTTAGATTGTAATTTAGGTTTTTTTTATTTTTCTTTTTTGTAATTTTTATTTTTCTTTATGTAACTGAGAGGAGAGGATACTTTCATGGAGGAAGGAGATCAAGCTTGTACTGAGGTGACATCGGTGTAAGTAAAACTTTTTTCCATTGTTAATTGAATCAAATCGAAGTTTGCTTCTTTTTCTATTCTTGTTTTGTTTTTGTTTTCCTCTTTTGTGTTTGTGGATCCATATGAAACTAAGAGCTTCGAAGTTGCCTTCTCCTTGCAAGAGCCGTTGATGGTTTATTGTCATGAATATCTATTTCCATGGTAGTATAGCTCACCTTTTATTGTAGTATAGATCGAGAATAGGGAAGATCTCATATTCCATGTTTCGTTCGCCTTCAAAGAAAGGTACATCATTGACACGGTTCCAAGGTAAGCAGACACCAAAGAGGTAAGTAAGTTTTTAGTTTTTAGTTTTCTTTCTTTTATTTCTTTAGCTTAGATTACCAACACCACAATATTCTCAATCTCTTCCACTCTTTTTCATTGTAAATATCATTGTAAATATTATTGTAAATATCATTGTAATAAAAGAAAACTTACTAAAAAATCTTCCATCGCTAGTCCCTCCCTGTGGATCACGACCCGCATAGCCACTTGCTATAGCGGTAGAATTGAGTACCTTGCACATCTTATTCTTAGATCTGAAAATACTATATTTTGTGTGCAGGTAAAATCTCAATCACCTTCTCATTGTACGTAACATTTAGGTACCAATCTGGCCTTGTAGCGTACAGTATCATCATCTAAAAATGCTTGTTTCTTCACAAACACCCACTTACAACCAATAACCTTCTTTTTCTTGGGTATTTCTGTTAATTTTCAAGTGTCGTTCTTGTGAAGACAATTCATCTCTTCCATCATAGCATCATTTCACAACTTAAAGTGCGAACTGATTTCAGCTTTCTTATATGACGAGATTACCTCCTCAATGACCAGAAGAGCAGAGGTCACGATCATGTTAGTAATGAGCCAACTGATCTTACCTGGATATCTTTGGGTTCTTCTTACTATAATAGAATCTTAGACATCTCCCATAACATGTCCTTGATCCCCTATCATCATCATCCTCATCAGCTACATGATCACCACCTTATATCACCTCAGGTGTGATCTCGAATGATACTGAGTTATCTTGAGATGGTAAAGTAGCAACGCTCTCCGCCTACTATGATATCATGTTGATCTTCTCACTTTTCACTGCTGAGAGTCTGTAGGCTTCTCATTGAAGCATCATCAAACGTGATATCCCTACTCAAGATGATCTTCTTGTCTTTAGATCCCAAATTTTGTAACCTTTCACACCTTTCTTGAAATCCATAAACACACATTTTCTCGCTCTCAGACCCAACTTGTCTTTCTTGACATGGTAATAAGGCAGACAATCAAATTTCTGACGTGAGTCATAGTCTTGAGCAACTTTTCTTGATCAACTTTCAAAAGAGTTTTACCTTATATTACAGACTAAAGTAACCTGTAAATGAGATGGTAAGCATACGTCAATGTCTCAGCCCACGAAGATTTTGATAATTCAACATTGGATAACATGTATCGAACTTTCTCTAGCAAAATCATGTTCATCCTTTCGGCCACCCTATTTTATTGCGGTCTCTCTTTCATTGTGAAGTGCCTTTTATGCCCTCACCATGTCATAATTGTAGGAAAGGATCGCTAGTGTACTCTCCACCATTATTTGAGCAGAGTACTTTGATCTGTCTTCAGAACAGAGTACTTTGATCTTTCTTCTTGTATTTTTCTCCTTATTCCTTTTCCACTCCACAAAGAACTTTGGGACTTTTCCTTTGTGTCTCATGGTATATACCCAATATCGTTTAGAGAAATCATCAATAAAATACACAAAGTAGTAGTTACCTCCAATAGATGTCTTGGTAGGTCCCCAAATATCTGTATGAACATAGTCAAGAATCCCCTCAGTGCAATGAATCACAATGTCGAATTTTACCTTGATCTTCTTACCGATGACGCAATGCTCACAAAATTCTAACTTGCAGGTCTTGGCACCTTGAAATAAACATTGCTTTGCTAGAGCTTGCAAATACTTTTTACCTGTATGTCCAAGCCTCATGTGTCATAACCGGGTAATCATATGAACTAAAAGAAGTCATCACTTGCCATGTAACTATATTACCCTTCTAGTAATAAAATTTATTGTGTAAGATGCCCTTCAACACAACCATCGAGCCTCTAAGCATCTTGAGAGTACCATCTCTACTAGATATCTCTAGACTCAATGCTTCAAATGCACCAACAGAGAAAAGATTTTTTTAAATGAGGTACATATCTTACTTCCTTCAGTTCCCGCACCATCCCATCAAACATCTTGATAAGAAGTATCTATCCCTTCTATGTTGCATGGATGATCATTACCCATGATGAAGGAACATTGTAGGCTGTCTAAAAATCAATGAGGACAAGTCATTAAAAAGCAGAGTCCAAACTCCAGACGCAGGGCTAATCATAGCTATTACTGTAACACCAAGACGCGAGGGTCAAAACCCGCGTCTCAGCATCACTGCAGCACCAAGACGCGAGGGTCGAAACCCGCGTCTCAGTATTACTTCAGCAACAAGGCGCAAGGTTAAAAACCCGCGTCTCGGTTATAACTGCCCTCATTACTGGGTCACTTACTGTCCACGTAGTGAGGGAGTTAACCGCCATTATGGAGCATTTTTAGGGGACACGTTCACCCTCTGAAACCTCTATAAATAGCCCAGTTTGCTATGAAGAAAGGGGGGATAGAGATATACAAGGGAGATAAAAAAAGAGAAGGTTCAACTCTTCCAACAACTTGCTGCGTACAAGTTAGTTTGTCTTTGCCCACAATCTCTTTGAGATTCTTGGTGGACAGGAGCTGTGTTACTCCATCCGCTATCCAAAGAGAGGATTCCCAAGAGGTCCTGACGTTCACCCGATCAACGAAAAATAAGATTCACTTTCCACCGCCACATCAAGAACCCAGCACTAAACAAAGGGGAGATTCAAGCGTGAACATCTTCCCTCTCTTATAATCAGAGTGTTGATCCTTTATAATTCTTCATTGATTCAAGGAAATTTTATAAGAAAATACAATCATTGCTACGTTAACATTATACCTCTGGTAATGAAAAATTTCAATACTCCCTAGCGAGTACAAATCTTACTGGTCTCAACTCTATATGGAGTAGTAAGCCTTCAAATTTGTCAAGTTAACACTACACCTCTGACACTTCAAACTTCACTAGTTAATTCTCATCAATAGAATGACAAGTCTTCAAAATTGTTCATATCGCAAATCAACCACTGTCAGGTTAATATTACACCTCTGACAAATTACTGTTAAGTTTAACACTACACCTCTAACAGTGATTGAGTTGCTGCCAAGTTCAATATTAAACCTCTGACAGTCACTTTTCCTCAGGCTTCCATATCGAAGCTAAGATGAATGATACTAAGTTTAACATCACACCTCTAGCATCCAGTTCATTGCTAAGTTCAACAATATACGTATGGTCATGACTTTCCCTCAGACTTCCTTGTCGAAGTCGAGATGACCAATGCCAAGTTCAAAATTACACCTCTAGCATTACCCTCATTGCCAAGTTAAACATTACACCTATGACAGTGATACTTTAAGTTTTCCCAAATGAAGCTGAAACACTCTTGGTTAAGTTAATATCACACCTCTAACTCACACCCTTGTCAAGTTAACATCACACTTCTGACAAGATTCAATTCAACCTGTTAAGTTAATATCACACCTTCAACGGTAAAGGTTCTCCTGGATTCCCCGCGAGTCTAGTCTCATTAGTTATTCTTGTTAACAGAATAACAAGTCCACTTCAAATTACTGTTAAGTTTAACATTACACCTCTAACAGTGTTTTCATTAAATCCCCAATTGAGTCTTAGTCAAGTTAATACCAAACCTCTGATGAAAACTCATTTGTAATCTCTACATGGGGATGCAAATTTCACTTGTCACTCTCATTTATAGATTGACAGGTCCACAAGAATTATCCCACTCCTGTCAAGTTAATATTACACCTCTGATGGCCTTCTTAAATCCCTGAAATAGGATTTTTCTCCAAACCTTGACTCGTTAAGATTATCACCTATTTTTAGTAAGTCAAAGGTCCATACTTTTATTTGTCTGTCTTTCAATACGAAAAAGGAATTCAAGACAATAGAAGAAGACAAGAAAAGTGTCACTTTTATTTATATTCAAACAAATGAAAGTGGTAAAAGACGCTCTCTTATACAATAAGATTGAGTGTTACAATAAAGGAGTACAAAGAAGTCCTCTCTCTCAGTAAAAAGTTGCACTCGCTCCTTGATGCATTTTCACCACTCCAAAGACAAGATGTTTGAAGAGCGCCGAAGAAGGACTGAGCACTGTTAAGACGATCGGATGCTGATTACATCATGATGCATGACGTAAACATCGAAGGAGCCATCGTTGACAATGGTGTTTCTCGAGGTCAAAATGCAGCAGAACCTTCTGATTCAACCCGACCAACTGGTGTGGGTCATAATCCTTCGTTGATGAACATCTCCGCCACCAGAAAGTTATCTAATGAGCATGAGTTTTTTGTCAATGTCACTTCTGGGGGTAAGATTGGTGAAGGGAGGATTCGAGATTTTACAGGTGACGTCCTCTTTCCCGTGACCTGCAAGAAGACCATACTCACACTGTGACCATGACAAACCCAGGGGCACTGTCGGTGCATCACGTCCAATGAATTCTTGACGGATGTCATCAGTCGCGCAAATCCTCGTCACCCATGAACAGGAGCCTTGATTTCTCCAGTGCTCGACCATCGAACGAGTTCGCTGTCAAAATATTCTCCCAAGGGCCAGCGAAGATGTGGAAGACTGACTGAAACTGTCAGAACCTGCAAGGAGCAAAAACCTGAAGGTTAAAGTTCTGTTAAATCAAGACTGTAAAAGCAGACGCGGAATTCAGAGCGCACAGGTCTGAACGCGGTCTGGTTTTAAACCCGCGTCCAAAATACAAGATGCAAAGTGGACCAGACGCAGAAGTCGCCACACCCGTGTTTGAGAAACAAGGGTTGCCATATCCACGTCTAGAGGCCCTGAAAGAATTAAAATTCTTTAAGTCAAGAACCTCAAATGCGAGCGTTATATGCAAAGCTCGCGTCTCAAAGTCCAAGTACAGAATTCATCACACTTGCGTTCAAAAGATTTTGAGTCAGAGTTTAGGATCAATCAACTCGCGCTTCATCAAGAAGTCTAAAAGACACGACTTCCAAATAATGGGCGCACCAGTCAGACTTCAAGAGAAGGTCAAGAGAGTGAATCTCTTCAAGGGACGGGAAAACAGAAACTCAGTGGGACTGAGTATTTCATGGCAACAAGTGGTCCCTACCCGTAGAAGAACCCTCTAAAGGTGAACTTTATACATCAAGGGAATATAAAAGGTTCTCAGAGGGATACTTTTTGATCTTGAAATCACTTGACAGTGATAATCTTCATGAAAGATTAAAGGAAAGCATGAAAGTTTAAGTTTCCGCTGTCCATGGGGGCACATCCCCTTAGAGGAAGATTAAGTCAAGATGAAGGCCCTCAGAGCACCTGCTCTTAAGAGAAACAGTCTAAGCAATAGACTGTTAAGGGGGCGAAGCCTATTTATAGGCGAGCCATAAGGCCTGTAATTAATGGCGTAAAAATCAGAGCCATCAGCCTTAATTCCTGCACGAATGTCAAAGCCCAATAAAGAGCTGACGCGGGGGTGCCGCTTCGGGAAACATCAGAGGACACAACTCCCCAATCGTCAACGCCGACTTGGCATTTAAAGATCTAACAAGATCTTTAAGGCGAGCTGCATGTGACGCTCAGGAGGTTGCGTCCAGCGCAGACTCAAAGGTCGCGTCCTGAAACCCGCGTCCCTTCATGAACTGAAGGCTGTGTTCTTTTCATTCCTGCTAAGAGATCCATGATCGCGTCTCTTGGAGTGGTTCAGAGCCGCGTCTCCTCAGCGAATGGGGTCCATTTAGAAGTTGCGTTTTAAGTTCGCATCAACTTGCAAAGACTTAAAAGCTGCATTCTGAAGCTTGCGTCCTCAATAACCAAGAAGATTCACGTCATTCTTGAGGAGCCTAGAACTACGCTTCCATTGCAAGATGAAAGTCGTATCTTCATCATAAACTCAATACAGCCTGAGTTTGCGCCTTATCAAGGGACCAGAGCCGCGTCTCTACTGAGCCAGTGCCGCGTCCCCATCAACTAGCTGAGATCCATGCGTCAGTCTTGAGGAGCCTAAAATCGCGTCTCCACTGCATCCTGAGTTCTGCATCCTGATAGAATCAAGGGCCGCGTCCATGGATCCGCGTCCTTCATAAGTATGAAGGTCGCGTTCCCTTTACTGAAGAACACAAATTCGCGTCTCAGAATAATGCCTTTTGTCTTTAAGCCAGAGCCGCGTCTTTATCAAAAAGAAAATTTCATGCGTCTTCCTTGGTGAGCTTGAACGGCGTCTCCGTTAGCGAGTCAGAGTCACGTTTTCCAGAATCACGTCTCAACTATAAATGAGAGCCCCGTTTCGCTCAAGAACTCAGTTCAACCTGAGTTTATTATTCATGACCGACTAAAGGCTGCGTTTCACAAACAGTCAAGGATTACGGTTGAAATTGAGTTCATCTACAGCTAACAAAGAACATAAAAGGATAAAGATGGAGCAAAACTTTGAAGACTTTTATTATTTGATTCAAAAATGAAAAGTAATACAGACACTTTTGACAAATAGAGTGTTTTAAAAAAAATGAACAAAACAAAAAGGAGAAGAAGGCTAATAATCCTGCTTCGCCAAAGAATGAATTTGTTCCCGGAGACGATGCATCTCGTGCTGACGTGCCCTTTCAGCCTCCACCAGAGCTTGGACCCGCATCTCCTCCTCAGACAAATCTCTTCGCAGCCAGTTGCGCTTGAAGAGACTCCAATCTGGAGGAATGAGAAGAGAGGTTTTCTTCAACCTGTGTCCTGGCAGTTTCTAGCTCCTCCAACCTTTTTCTAGCAGCAACAAGCTTCTGCTCATTGATCTCGATCAAGGCTTGTGCCCTGGCGATGGTAACTCGAGCAGTGGCAATAACCTGCTCTGCACTCTGTATGACGATTTCAGATTCCTTGAAATCGCCAATCAGTCTTTGGTGGTCAGCTTGGAAATGCTGGAGATGACGGGCCTCTTCAGCTATTTATTCCTCCATCTCCTTTTGCTCATGTTCTTGAGCGGCAAGAAGCTTACTCAGGGTTGTCCGAGCCTCATCTATTAAGCCAGCATTCTCCAGAGTCTTGAGCTCCTTCAGGTGGCTCCCCAGCTGCTCCACCAGCATCAGGTATGCCCTAACCTGTGAAGGACTCCCAGTATGACCAATGTTCTCTATCTGATTTTCGAGAAGTATTCGGACAAACTCGAAAGAGCTGCCCCCAGAAAGGATCAGATCAATACAAGATCTCATGGAAGTAAAAAATTACTGCACCATTTGACGTGCTAGCTCTTCCATGATGTCGTTAGCTGGAGATGACCCTGCTGATGTACTCCCGGACCCCCTTTCATGACAGGGTGAGAGACGAGAACCAGTTCAGGTTATGCAGGAGTGAGGCCGACGATAGGTTCATCAGGTACTAAGATAGTCACCGATACCTCCGGGACGGTTATTGTCATAGCAGCCTCCACTGCAACAGAAGCAACAGCAAACCTTGTGGATCGAGTTCTCGGCCGAAGTTTGAACTGTACTACCTTCTGAGCCAATGCTTGCCGCAGGATTCTCTACTTGAGCTACCCCAGTGCTCTCTGCAAGCCACTAGAATGTCAGTGATAACAATAAAAAGGAGAATATTCAATACGTCAGTATTCTCTTACCAAGTTGAGATCTGAAGATGGAGAATCCTAGATAGGTCGTGCGGGGTTGAGGCCTCCCTGACCTCGACGGTTGCACTCTCTTGAGGCATTCTGATAACAGGAGCCTCAAGGCCATCCTGCTGGCCAACTCTTCGATCATTTCCTCAATATGAGAAGAAGTTGTGGCTTCACTATCGACAGCCAGCCCTGTAAAAGAAAATCAAAAGGAAATGTAAGAACTTTTCCCTAACTTGATAAGGAGTCGGTTCAAGAAGACAAAGAAAATACCTTCAGTAGCAGTAATCACTGCTATCGGCGAAATCGTCACAGGCTCACATCCCTGTATCTCTTCCTCTGAAATATATGAGAATTTGCTCGTATCAGGAAGAGCGGGTTCATCGCCAAAATCGACTTTTTCGCCAGAATAATATCCATGTTCTTCGGACGATGAAGATGACAGTTCAACACAGGAGTCTCAGCAATCGAGACCTTACCGCCAAGTACCCCAGTAGTAGGGCTGGGATCGACAACCCGCGAGGTGGGTATCAATACACTGGGAGCCTCAGGCTGTTGCACCTCAACCCTTCTCTCATGAACTGAAGAAGGGCGGGCTGAGTTGAGACCCCTGGAATCTCAACATCATCCCTCCCCACCAAGTCAACTTCGGGTCGCTCGGCCTCTTCAGCCATGACAAGCTCATCTGCGAGTTCCCCCTCTTCCTAGCTCACGGGGCCCCTACTGCGTAGACCGCGAGGACGAAGAAGGGGACCTCTTCCTCTTCCTCCTCTGCTCCTCAACACTAGAAGGAACTACCTCGGGCTTTGAAGCTTCAACCTCAGATTCTCTCCTAACCTTCTTCGGGATAGGCTCGCCCTTGGAAGCAGAACTGTGAGAACGTTTGGATACAGCCTGCTGACTCTTTTTAGTGGATGGCCCTTGGTGCTGCTGCCCTTGGTCCCATCCCTGTTTCCCCTCTTGTTTCCTTCTCGGCTGCTTGATATTCGTCCATACCTCGCATACTGTAGGCTGTCTAAAAATGACTAACAGACCAGCCATTAAGGAAGCAGAGTCTCAAGCTCTAGACGCGAGAAATCGATGCTCGCGCCTCAGCATTAAGACGCGTTGGCTCTACACCCGCGTCACAACGTTCAGACGCGTCGGCCCGAAGCCCGCGTCTCAGCATCAAGGCGCATTGACCCGACGCCCTCGCCTCAGCATCCAGACGTGAAGGCCCGAAACCCGCGTCTCAAGGCGCGTTTGGCTCGACGCCCGCGTCTCAAACTTCAAGGCGCGTTGGCCCAACGCCCGCATCTCAGTTGCAACTGCCCTGATTGCGGGGCCAGTCACCGCGCATGTAGCGGGTAGTGGCCCCTCATTCGGGAGCGTTTTCAGGAGGCACCTTCACCCCCTGAGATCCCTATAAATAGCCTTGTTTTGCTATGAAGGGGACAGACACACACAGGGATAGAGGCTTGAGAGGATCGAAGCTTGGCAGAAGATCGGAGTTTTGAAGGGAGAGAGCTTTGAGATAAGGCATCATCAAAACTGATCGAATCCAGGCAGGAGGATCATCAAGAGAGAAGCACGACTCTTCAGCGAGCTTACTGAGTACTAGCCGCTCTTCGCCTACCTCCTCTTTGAGAGTTTTGGTAGACGGAGCTGAGTTACTCTTTCTACCGACCGAAGAGAAGACCCCCGACGGTCTAGGACGGTCATCTGGTCAACGGAGAACAAGATTCACTCTCCATCGCCACACGAAGAACCCAGCTTAAACAAAGGGAAGATTCAGACATCCTCCCTCCCTTGTAACTGGAAAGAGGGGAAGAGTAGTTCTTTTGGTTGTAATCGTTTCGCTTGAATCAAGGAAATCTTTTACAGCTAAAACACTTTCTCAGACCACCAGGATTTTCCGGCACCCTACAAGAGATGGCGACTCCGCTGGGGACTACCTTCGTTACTGACGAGCGCACCGTGGTGCAAGATGACGTTCTCCGTAAGGGAAAATGGTCGAATCCCTCGTCGTCGAGTTCGACCAGGCGAAGTATGAAGAGTTCCTCTCTTCTGGCTCCAAGAGCCCAAAGACCCGCGTCTGCCGCAGGGTCTCAAGTGGACAGCCCCCTGAAGCCCAATCTGAGGCTCTGTCGGGTGCTCCTGCTGCCCACTGTGCCAAGTTTGGTTCACGCGCCGACGCCTCCCAGAAGGCCCGCGTAACCTCAGACTCCTCTGCTGCGATCAACCGCGTCGCGCAGAACACACGCGCCAACGCCTCTCTGAAGGCCCGCGTGGTCCCCGGCACATCTACTGGTGCGATCGACCGTGTCGCACAGAACGCCCGCGTCAGCGTCTCTCAGGAGATCCGCGTGGCAAACACCCCTGGTTCTACAAACCAGGAAGTTGTTGGCTTCTCTCTTCCTCCACGGCGCAATCGGAATACCGAGCGTCGATAGAGAAGACGCGCGCGTCAACACTCGGTCGGAACCGTTGGTTTTCTGACTGGGGTTGAACGCAGCGTACGATCCGATGCCTTGCCCGCACCTCGTCCAGTGCGAGAGGTCCGTGTTTGGCGACCCAAATGCGAGACTCCCAAGTTGAGCCCTCTGAAGACCAACTTGCAAACGCCGAAGCGAAGCTTCTGCGTCTTGTCAAACGCAGGAAGCACGCGCCCATAGGCGTGGGCCCAGCAGCCCACTCTCTCCCAAGTCTCTCTGCTCCAACGCAGCAGACAGCAACGCGAAAGTCGCGTCTCATATCAACAGAGACGCCAGACGCGCGTGACGCAGCCGCGACGCAACAGCCGCGTTTCTGAAACCTGTGTCCAGGCTGAACAGCACATGACTGTCTCCCGTCGTCGCGTTGCGAGACCAGTCTCTTTAATCCCCCTCCCACAGATTTGAGGGATTTTTTGACAAGGAAGAGGAGTGCCAATCAGACCACTTCTCCATGCTACTGTCAACAGCTCATCCAGATGCTCTCTGGATGCCATTGCGAGTCAGGCGTGCACCAGCCGTCTCTAATTAGACAGCTGACCCTGATTCCCCCATCAGCCAAGAGAAGACGCTCCCACAGGAGGAGAACCTTCTCAGATGTTGAATACCCGGAGCTTACTGCAAACATGACTAGGAAGCAAGGGAAAAAACTAATGGTCAACTCAGAGGAATCTGACTCTGAACCGGAGGGGGTGTATCAACACACTCGCACCCGGACAGGGGCCATTCCCCAATTGACTATAATGCCTTAGCCCGCGGCATTAGAATGGGTGGTTCTCACTCCGCTATAGTGGAGTCGCAGGCTTCAAACTCTTCCGTCGAGAAGGAGGCTTCTGCCTACATGGCCGACACTCCTGAGGAGACGACCAGGCGTTTAGAACAGACGCAGAAGCACCAGATGGATATAATCGCCTCTCAACAGAGATCCATTGACTCCCTCAAGCATATGCTTGAGAAATTGCTTGAAGAAAGAGCGAGATCTCCTCCTAGACGACCGAAGGGGAAAGGGAGAAAGGGAGAAGCCCACCCTCCGAATCTTCTGACGAGACACGACGATCTACCTCGGATGTGTCCAAGCTCTCGTCGCAGGCAAGAAGCGACCAGACCCGGGGAAAGGCTCATGCTAAAAGAATGAGTCAACTGG
>JAVJIF010028342.1:0-67250 GCA_038442645.1 Agave tequilana | reverse complement strand
GGTCAGAAACACAGGTTTAAAATATTTCTAAAAATACTTAAAAACTTCTAAAATCCTCAAAAATAGTTTTAAACATTTTGCATTGATATATAAACATATGATAAAAATTTTCAACTCAAATATCAATCAATTTGAACTATTTTTGTGTTTTAATATTTTTACCAGAAACCAAAATTGTTATTTTATCAAACTTTGATTTTTCAATAGGAAATCTGATTTTTCTAAAACTCATTGAAATACAAAACATGATATTTAAACACATTGAAGCATGTTGCATATGGACATAGTCCAATATACATGAAACATATATATCATAGTTTTTGTCTTTAAATCCAAAATATGTTTTGTTAAAAATACCAAAACATAAAACTACATGAATAGGTATGTCAAACAAAGTTTGTATAAGTCATGTAAGCATGTATGTATTAGAGCACATCTAATATACATAAAATAAAGTAACTTGTTTTGATCAATCTATTCATGAAAACTAAATCCACATATAACGTGTGTGTTTGTGCACTTGAGCATATCAACTATTCTTATCTTTACAAATGGATCTAAACACACTAAACTAACTATGGATACCTAAGTCTTCTTGACGATCTTCATCTTCAAGTCGACCCGATCCAAAACACCGTGATCCAACGAGCAAGGCTATGTATGATCTTGATGCTCGAGCCCTGGAATCACCATGTGAAAGCTTCCAAACTCCTCTTTTTGAAGCAATCATCACTAATATCTTGTTACATGATCTGAAACTAAAATCACAAGATTATTAGTAAACATAACTATATGAGTTAATCATCATCAAAACTAGAGTGGAAGGCCCCGGGCCAACAATCTCCCCCTTTTTGATGATGACAAAACTCATGGAGTTATATATGCATGGATTAAAGTTAAGCTTCAAAGAAGCTCCCCCTTAACTCATGCATAACAAATAAACATAAATATGCAATGAATTATGAAACATGAAACATGAAACATGCATAGATATGCATAAACATAAAGGCTCTTGATATCAATGAAATTTTCAAAAAAAATAAACATGTTGTAGATGTCAATTAAAATATCTAGATACCAATTAAACTTAATATTTGCAAAAACATAACTATGCATATAAAAATTCAAACTCAATCATGCAAAAACATAGAGAAGGTGCATGTTAAACTCTCAAATAATTCTCCCCCCTTTTTGTCAATCATCAATAAAGGGTAAAAACCAAAACCAAATCAATAAATTTTTTCTCCCCCCTTTTGTCTAAAACAAAAAATATCAATATAGGGTGACAATCAATTAAGATATCAATTGAGAATATGTCAAAGTAGCATCTTGATACCAATTGAAAGTAAACATAGATCAATAAATAAATGGTATATGCTATATACATTCTGAAGAGGAAGATGTGAAGCTTCCCTACATAGATACATTACATGAAGGAGGGATGACAAGCCCTAATTCACATAACGTACACTATGCAATGCATAAGAGGAGATGTGAAGCTCCCCTACACACGTGTACCACATAAAGAAGAGATGTCAAGCTCCTCAATACAAGATACACTCAACATGAATCTATATGTAGAAGAGATGTTAAGCTCTCCTTGCATATAGGCAATACAAATCAAAACTTTTGTATTTAATTTTTTTAAACAAAATTTTGAGATATCAATTTAAAACATTCAAATAAACATCTTGATATCAAAAAGAGTATTTTTCTTTTAAGTATATGATATCAATTTAAAATTTTTATTTTCTATCATAAAGTAAGGGAGTGGAAATACAAATACCAATTGAAATATGAAAATCGAATTTTCTCCCCCTTTATGAAATACCAACAAAAACAATGCGTGGCTTGAAATAAGATGCCAATTGAAAAATTGAATCAATTGAAACAAAGTTAAAACTCAAGCTTTAGCATAAACAAAATTTTGTGCTTAAAGATATAGTGATATAATAAGCACAAATAAAATATATATATGTATGAAAGTTTAATACCAATCGAAATTGATACTATTGGAATTGAAAACATACATACATACAAACATATATGAGTATATAAGAAAGGTCAAAATTGATACCAATTGAAAGAATCCAATGATACCAATTGAAACAACAATAATATCAAAGTATAACTCATATAACTTATCCTCTCAATCATGTTCAAGTTTAAAATAATTTTCAATATAAAGCATACATGAGCATGATCTCCCATCCAACCACCCTTGGATGGTAGGGGTTTTCAAAAATAGGTTTAAAAAATATAATATGCTTGAAAACTTCTACCATAATGAAGAATCCGAATTAGTTAAATGGAAAAACTTTTAAACTAGTACGAAATCCTTCAAGCAAGGAATAAAACAAAATTATATTTCATGAAATACATGTAGATCACATGGCACTAACACTCATATTCAATAAGCATAAATATGACTCATGAAAGCAAAACATGAGTAAACAAGAAATGTGAGTGTACAAATACAATGTGAAGAACATGATCATGAAAGTATTCAATTATGCTCAATATTCCTTTAAAACAAGAAAATCATCAAAAATTATTTAAGCTTCAAGGTATATGTATGTCTTATACAAACTAAAGTATACATACATATCCAAACACAACGAGTCCACAATAATATATGCATGAAGGCACGTGGCTCAAAGAATGTATATATATAATCAATAGTTTAGATAAGATGGACATATACATGAAGTTAAACAAGAATCATAAAACAAATTCAAAAATGGGAATACAAATTTAAAATGCATGGATCATCAAAACTAGACTATACTAGTACATCTAATGGGTTCAAATTAGCATTCAAGTACAAACATATATAGATTTATTTGTGGCCCACTATATGCACAAATATATACTTAGTCTTAATGAAAACTAACATTTAAACATATATTCAAAACATGAAGCATAAAAACAAGATATAAATCATCATGATAAACAAATATGATTATTATGTAATCCACATGTTATTAGAGTTAAGATAAACATGATAGCTAAACAAACGTGAGAACACTAAAATAATGGTTCATATTAAACATGGTGTCTCAAAAGGCTATACATGCATGTCAAGGATCTAATAATCATGGCATTTTCATAATAATCTAAAAACATCAAAGCATGCTATAAATAATGAACATGAAAGACATGCAAAATAAATAAGGAGTAAGATCGTTACTAAAACCTATCAGGCAACTCTCCATGACTCCAAAACATGGTGGTCCTCTCCACCAAACTCCCCTTGAAAGTGATGCATCCAATTGATTTCCATGAAGCTCGGAACGCATCCACTCAAGGTACCACTACTCTCACGTCATGTGAGAGCCCACACCTACATCATAAACAAGAGGGGTGGTTTTTAGTACCCATATCTTTTTGGGTCCATGGGGGTTAGTCCCTTCTCTAACCCAAACAAAATTATTTGCTAAATTTGAAACATGTATACGATCATAGCAAAATTTAGCAAGGTGACCCTTACGTCCACAATGTGTACAAGTGTACACATGAGCATACATGTGATGGGTGTGTCCGTGAGGAGCATGTGTATGCCGTGGAGGGTGTGCATGCATAATGGATGAACTTGTTTCTTTCGAAACAAAGATTCTAAACGTGTATGGCTCTTGGCACAATGGCTTAAAGTGGAGCCCAAACAATCCACTCTCTTCTTCAACAAACAAAAATCATCATTAATCCTAGAAGAAGAGGTACATGCAATAAGTAGACTAGATGAAGAAGCTACACTAGCATGACAAATATGTGCATCAATCTTATTTTGCAAACAATCATTCTTCTTCAAACAAACATTTAAATCATTTGAAATAGAAATTATTTTATTTTTCAAAGCAACATTCTCTTTTAACAAAATCAATTTTGAAGACAATTTTTCATTTTTCTTCAAAATTGTTTCACAATCATTTTTATTTTTCAAAAATTTATTTTCTTTTAATGCAAGATTAAGTTGAGATTTTAATGAATCCCTCTCATTAGAAATCTCCTCCTTTTCTTGCAAAACCATGTTAAGTCTAGAAAGCAAATTTTTATTTTCATTGTTAAGGCCTAGACTTTTCTTTTTCAAAACATTATATTTTTCAATCAATTTTTCACACACAATAGATAGTTCTTCATTCAAAGCATGGGCATCAACAAAATCATTACATGAAAAACTAGCATCATCATTATCTAGTTGAGATTCCGATTGTACTCAAGGGAGTCATTCCTTGGATCATGCATAGTTGTGGTGCTCGATACATCTCCACTAGATTCCTCCGGTTGGATCGGCAATTGAAGCTTGGAGGTGGTGGTTGTTGTCAACTTGTTCCACACTGTAAAGGCGGAATCAAGGTTAGAAACATGCATAAGATATTCTTTAGGTAGCGTGCTTCTAATGGCCTCAAGGGCTTGTGCATTGGCCCTATATGCTTGCTATCACTAAGGTAGGATTCCTTGGTAATGGCAAGGTGAACTTATATCCTAGGGTTTGTAAATAGATGGACATCTTAGTCTTCCAAACAATGATGTTGGAAGGGTCAAACATAGGTGGGGTCATGAGTCCATGGGTCCAAACTATATGTGTGCAAACAAACAAATGCAAATGATAGATTAGCAAACAAGGATCTCACTCATAGGATGTTAAGCCTAAAGTATCAGGAGCTTAGGCTCTGATACCAATTGAAATCACCTAGAGGGGGGGTGAATAGGTGATAAAGCTAATCTAGAAACTAAATGCGGAAGCTAAAACAATTTGCACAAACACTTAATACAACCAACAAGTGTAGCCGAATTCCCCGTGAAGGGCTCTGGACTAACTCCTCTTGATTCCCCTAGATAAGGGTTGAGGTGCTATATGAAGCTCTTGTGGTTAAGTATAAGTGAGACACACACACAAGCAAGCCAAGCATATAAGGATGATCAATATGAAAGATGCAAGGCACAACACAAGCAAATATGATAAGAATGAATGAATGATGCTTTGCACAAATAAAAAGAGAGAGAGAGTTAAAGAGTCAATGGATCAAACGCAAACACAATGATATGTTTCGAGGTTCGAGCCCCTAGCTCTACGTCCCCGCCTTCACCGAGAAGGATTTCTAATCCACTATCTTTTCCACCGAGGACTCCCACCGAGGGACCCTCCACCGAGGAGGATTTTTACAACAAGGGAGTACCGAACTCCTCTCTCAAACACCGCCTCACAACCGAGGGGTAGGCCCGTAGCCAAACAACAACCAACACCTCTACCGAAGAGGGTTACAAACCAAACTCCACTCTCACTCACTAGAGTGAGCAAACCACAATCTCAACCTCTACCAAAGAGGGAGCAACCAATCACCCAATCAACCTCTACCAAAGAGGGATGCAACAAAAGCAAGGGTGTACAACTTGGAGGCTTCCACAACACCTCAAACAATCTCTTTTCCACAAAACAAAGATCCTAAATAGATTAGGATAGAATGATAGCTCAAGTGTGGAAAACTAGGTGTTTGGAAATCAAGGACACACAAATAATAATCTTGAAAAAACTCTTGAAGATAATAGAAATGAAGAACAAATACAAATCTCCCAAAATATTATTTCTTTGATTTTTTTCCAAATACCTAAAACAAATAAGATTGGAAGTTTAAAGCCCAAAACACTTTTGAAATCTTTTAAAAACACTAGGGAATAGGAATTTTTCTCTTATAAAACCTTAGCCAAATCTCAAAGAAATGGGGTTTTATATAGGCCAAAACTAGAAACTAGCCGTTGGCTGAAATCTGACAGCCAGACAGCTGTCGGTCGACCGGTCGGTCGACCGCCACGGTCATATTTATGACCGTTTGGTGGTCGACCGACCGGTCAATCGCCCAGATACAGAGAGCACTGCTTCTGGTCCGGTCGACCGCCCGGTCGACTGGCCCATGTGTCTGCCAGACGTGCACAAGGCTGTGCACGTCGGTCGACCGCCGGTCTGTCGACCGTGTGCGGTCGGCCGACCTGGCCTGTCAGCCACTGTTCTGGGTCAGAAACACAGGTTTAAAATATTTCTAAAAATACTTTAAAAACTTCTAAAAATTCCCAAAAATAGTTTTAACATTTTGCATTGATATATAAACATATGATAAAAATTTCAACTCAAATATCAATCAATTTGAACTATTTTTGTGTTTTAACATTTTTACCAGAAACCAAAACCAACTTGTATTTTATCAAACTTTGATTTTTCAATAGGAAATCTGATTTTTCCTAAAACTCATTGAAATACAAAACATGATATTTAAACACATTGAAGTATGTTATGCATATAGATAAGTCCAATATACATGAAACATATATATCATAGTTTTTATCTTTAAATCCAAAAATATGTTTTGTTAAAAATACCAAAACATAAAACTACATGAATAGGTATGTCAAACAAAGTTTGTATAAGTCATGTAAGCATGTATGTATATAGAGCACATCTAATATACATAAAAATAAAGTAAACTTGTTTTGATCAATCTATTCATGAAAACCAAATCCAAACATAAAACGTGTGTGTTGTGCACTTGAGCATATCAACTATTCTTATCTTTACAAATGGATCTAAACACACTAAACTAAACTATGGATACCTAAGTCTTCTTGACGATCTTCATCTTCAAGTCGACCCGATCCAAAACGCCGTGATCCAACGAGCAAGCTATGTATGATCTTGATGCTCGAGCCCTGGAATCACCATGTGAAAGCTTCCAAACTCCTCTTTTTGAAGTAATCACCAACTAATATCTTGTTACATGATCTGAAACTAAAATCACAAGATTATTAGTAAACATAACTATATGAGTTAATCATCATCAAAACTAGAGTGGAAGGCCTCCGGGCCAACAACTATGACATTGTCACCATTATAGACCCACCGATACATTAATGGACTCACCGATACACTCGACATAGTATTGCATGTCAACCTTTGATACACTACACAGGACACTATCATTTCATGTTCATGACCACTGTTCCACGGATACGCGACACTGATATTTCATGTACTAGTATCACCGTCCCACAGACATTCTAATGCACTGAACGCGCTAGATACCGTTATTTCATGATGTTCCATGTACATGCCTCACTCTTACATAGATACTGAGATTCATGACATTATTACTGCATGTTCGTGAACCACTGATACACTGAGACGCTATTACACTTGATACCGCTACATGGATACTATGTGCATAGTTACTTCATGTTCTTACACTATTGTTATATAGACACACCGGTCTATATGCATTGATCGTCTATGTATTCCTGTTACATGGATCATGGCTTAGATTACTGCTCATGGATATTCTTGTATTCCCGTTATGTTGAACACTGTTTATGGAACATGAATTATTATTACATGAGTAATCCGTCCTGTATTCTCTTACATGATTATTTCCCGTTCTGATATTGATATTCTCATTATTGGACATGAGTGTTGTTGATACGCGATGTGTGGAACTAAGTGCCACGTGAATCTCAGCCACGAGGGCCACCTCTAGAATCCCATATCTCTTGTATGTCGTTTCCCGTTATCTTGTATCATGATATCAACAAAGCTCATGTCCTATTATCGTATTACTTGTACCATGTACTGTTCTAGTACTTGATATACTGTGTAGTTAAAATCTAATGAATATAACTTAGGGATGGGGGAGACTTGACGGCTGACTAGGTCTTGTCTGGTGGATGTTTGGATCCATTGTTAGTCCCACTACAGGGGATGTGGTAGGGCTGGCTACCGTTTGTATTGTATTATTTCTTGCTCCTGCCTTAGCGGGTAGCCCTGGTCTCAACAGTCAGGGGTTTGTTTAAGGCCGTTGTCCCTGGTATGCACGAGATAAACCCACCTGACTAGAGCTCCTTGACCATTGGGTTTTCAGTTAACATAATAAAATGATATAAACAATAGTGACGTCGGAAACACTTGTTATTTGATCACTCTCTCGTTTGGATAATGGTACCCTTATGCGATGTCCGGATGGGTTCAACTGGAGTGCGGGCTCCAGTATGAACTGCTAGTGGTATGGGACACTGGAAGAGATTGATTAAAATACCAGGTGGTACTGATTGTTATTATTGGATGAATCACCTGACATGCTCGACACATGTACATTATTGTCCCTTTATACTTGTTACTTTTCCTGATGTTTCATTCACGATCACTTCGCCTGTATACCTTGTTTACATTTCCTGATATTTGTTACACTCCATGTGGTCACACACTATTGATGTACATGTATACTCTACATTGCATATATGCTGCTTTATGTAGACATCATTACTGTATATGCACAACATAGTAGTATGGTGATGTTGCATACTGCACATCTGCATGTTCATGTCTATCACGTCGTCACTATACAACAATATTTATTATATAAATTTGCATACTACTGTAGACATGATCCGATGATAACATGATAGGTAGTGATGGTATTAAAATATGATATTTTTATATCTCTACTGCTTATTAAATGCCTACTATATGGTATAACTGGTATAGACTCATGTATTATATCTTATTATCGTGCATGTATTACTATAGTATATATTACTGCCTCCTTCATTTTACCACTCACTAGGTTGCTTTCTGATGACCCTGGGTTTGCCTGCCCAGGTTGGCGATCCGAGTTATCGTATTGTCAGATAGTATATTGGATTCACATAGGAGACTCATCATCGAGACCATTCATAGGTATCTTTGTGATTTGTTTCTGTTATCCTATTTATCCTTGTTTTCCTATCTATTATGATCACTAAGCTCTTTCTGCAGGTATTCTTGTACTTATTTCTTACTGGAACTCTTATATATATAGAGGTGATTTCCAGTACTGAGGCTTAGCGTACGTACGTGAGGGTTTTTCGCCCTGCGTATGTACGTCGCATAACGTCCCCGTACCTGGGGGATCGGGGCGTTACACTTGGTGAGCTTCACATGTACCGTCATGAGTTTCTTTGAGTGTCTCCTGTGCCTCTTTGTATGAAAGACATCGGAGTAGGATTCCATCGTACGATCGGCGGTGCAATATTCACATGATCGCATTGTAATAGCACGAGGAGTTTTCCTTCTGATGGCAGCTGCCTCTTTGAGATCGTCGGCTAATATGCCGTACATGATGAATTCAATGTAAGGGAATCACCAATCCTTAGGTTTGAGACTTGTCGAAGTCCTTTAACTTGAAGCTCTTCTTTTAGAGTTTTACTGTCTTCAAGGGCGAATTTGTAACAATACAAGTCACGACTGTAAACGAGTACTCTCTCTGTTGCTCTGGCCGGAAGAGCCAATGAAGCAGCGAGGGATGCAAGTGCATCTGCATGTGCATTTTGCTGACGCGGACATGGTCAATGTAGAAGTTCTTAAACTTCTCTGCCATGTCAATGGTCGTGCTGTGATAGGGCACTAAGTTTTCATGTCGGACTTCGTACTCTCCGCGAACCTAGTTGACGATGAGCTTTGAATCACCGTACGCTTTGAAATTTTTGACTCCAATCTCTTCAGCAAGTTGCATCCCGATCAAGAGGGTGATGTATTTCGAGACATTGTTGGAACTCGACTTGGTTAATGAGAATGCACGAGGGATCACATAATTATGTGGGGAGATGAGTACTACCCTCACACCTGCGGCGATATTTCCCTCGGGACTTGTTCTTGACGCTCCGTTGAAAAATAGTTGCCACTTGTTCTTCTGAGGAAGTGTTGATCAAGTTAACTTCTGCAATCTTGTTCAGGAAATTGTCATAAAGTTTTGAAGTTCCTGGAATGGATGATCGACCAGGAAATCTGCCACAACTTGACCTTTGATCGCTTTTATGGCATGAATTGCATCTCGTACTGTGAGAGCAATATGACCCATTTCGCTAATTTGCAATTCAGCGAAGATGGTCTTGTCATGAGCAATCGCAAGGGACTAACTCTGGAATGACGTGAATGCGTTGACCCATAAGGTAGTGTCACATCTTCTGATGGCAAAAACCAACGCTAAGCATTCTTTCTCTCGATTGGGTTGTAACGGTGCTCCGCCCCAATCATTATTCTACTTAAATAGTAGATCACATGTTCGTGGTTTTTATTATTGTTTGAGCTAGTAGAGCTCTCGAGGAGGAATGATCCATCGCTCGAACGTATAACATGAAAGGTTTTCCTGATACTAAAGCTACCAGAACGGGTCAGTGTGTGACTCTTTGATCTCTTCGAATGCTTCTTGGCAAGCATTATCCTAAACGAATGAAACTCCCTTCTTCATTAATTTGGTGAAGGGTTGACAGCTTCCTGAAAGATTTGATATAAATCTTCGGATATATGCCAATCGTCCCTGTAAACCTCTGAGTTTTTTAAGATTTCTTGGAGGTTGCAATTCTTGGATGACAAGGATCTTCTCTGGATCCAGGTGAATTCCTTTAGATGTAACAACAATCCAAGGAATTTGCAACTGACTACCCCCAGGAAGAACTTGGTTAGGTTCATCTTCAACTGATGAGCCCACATGACGTCAAACACTCTCTTCAGGTCTGCGAGATGATCGTCTTTGTCACGACTTTATACAGTGATATCGTCGACATAGCATTCTACGGTCTTACGTATATGCTAATTGAAGATCGCATTCATGGCGCATTGATAGGTTGCACCATCGTTCTTCAAGCCAAAAGGCATTACTGTGTAACAGTATACTCCCAAAGATGTCCTTGAAGATGTATGCTTTTCATCTTCAGAGTACATCTTTATAATCATACCCTGAGAAGCCATCCTTAAAAGACATTCTCTCAAAACCGCACGTATATCAATCATAAAATCTATGATCGAGAGATAATTCGTCTTTAGGACAAGCGACATTTAGATCGTGGTAGTCGATGCAAATCCAGATCTTTTCATTCTTCTTAGGAACGGGTACTATATTGGCCCAATCAGGATGTTGCTCTTCCCTAACGAAACCAGAGTCTATTAGCTTTCTGACTTCTGATTCGATTGTTTCCATAATCTCGGGATGAAACTGTCGTTGCTGTTGTTTTGACTGGCTTGGTGTCCGGATTGATGTTGAGACGATGCATAGCAATTTAGGGAACGAGTCCGGCATTTCCTCATAATTCCAAGCGAAAACATCTTTATACTCTCGTATGAGATATTTTAAGTCTTCTTTCTCGGAAGGTGACAAGCTCTCGCTTATGAAAATGGCTTGGGGTTAGCCTCATTTCTAAGATTTATCTGAGTCACTTTATCCTCAGTGGGTGGTTCGTGTTGTTCAAAGCGTATATCCTAAAGAGTATTTTAAGTGTTTAATCCATGGATCCGAGTGCAGCTAGCTAATTCTTCAGATTTAAAGGATCTTCTCCGTCATCTTCCAAGTGGCTGGTTGGTACCATGTTCACTGAGAGACTTTCGAAGATATCGCCAACGCTGACATCTGAGTCCCACGACGACGTTGCTGACGAGCTGTCATGATAGACCTCTTTTTCAGATTCGAAATCTGACGACACTGGCGTAGATACGTAGCTGAGTCCTCTTCGGGTCTTGTGATAGTAATCGACGTCTTTGCCTTTCGGTACAAGTGAATGAAGTAGTACTCGCTTTCCTTTGCCGAAATTAAGGCCCGATCCTTTATTAAGATTGTACCCCATCCTTTCCATCATGTGACGTGACTTTTGTCCATAATGAAAAAATTGTGGAGATTCAGATGCACCCTCTGAGCTTTCACAAGTTATGAGCTCAAACTCGATTCTTCCAAATAAAATTGGCTTTTGACCTTTCCGTTTGGCTGATACTTCAAAGAGAGCATTGTGTGCGTCTCTGATCTTTTCGCGTACCAGAAGGGATGGCTATTGGTGCACGCAATGATGTCAGGGCATTCATTGTTGACCAAAGGTCACTGGCGACGACAGTACAGAGTCAGAAGCAAATGCAGAAAAATAAGCCAAATTTAAATTTTCATTGATAAACTACTCGCCTTCAACATTGGCGGTGGTATCGAATCGATCTTATCTATGCTCATTACAAGGGAATTTATTTCCTAGAGACACTCGTCTTCTTCTGGCTCTGTATCTGCTTCGTTGCCAGAGTCGGGTTCTTCTGGGTGTGGATTTTCATCAGTCTCAAGAGAATCTTGATAGAGAGGGAATCAGTAAAGTAATCCTCGACTCCTTTGAACAGATGCCTTTTGGCAATTAACGTTCTCACTTTTTCATCTTCATCAACGTACTTCATTACTTGATGAAGAGTGGATGGGACGATGGAATTGCGTGAATCCAAAGTCATCCTAGCAGCAAGTTGTACGAGGTATCGACGTCGATGATGTAACATGTCACCTTAGATTTCAGGTACCCAATTTGCCTAATTTGGCACTTGAGTTTGATTTTCCCCATCGGGCGCGTAGCATTGGCGTTGAGGCCATAAATTGTTGTCTGAGTGGCGTTTAACACCGTGGGTGGGATCCCGAAATGCTGCATGACCTTGCAGGGCATAATACTCAACGCGGATCTCGGATCAACCTGAATACGGCTCACTTCAGATGATCCAATATACCCTGTATAATACAGGGGCCTATCATGTTTTTCTTTGACTTGCATGTCTTCTGGGTGATGGTAATGCAGGAAAACTTCTTCGAGGTGTTGTAGCAATGGTTGACTTCTTCCTCTCCGCATATAGCAGGAATCTGGGTCATCAAAACTTCTGCATCTGCCAATGCTTCTCTTAAGGCATCCCTTGTAGACTTGGACAGCCTCAGGAGTTTATACAAAGTGATTTGAGCAGGGACGTTGGCTAGTTGAGCCATGACATCAAAACGGAAGGGAGTTGATGGTCCCACACTGCTTTTCTGAAGAGCTTTGACATACCGAAGTCTTTTCTGTTTTTCCATGGATGGCCTCGTGGACTGCTCGATTGTCTCCTTAGCAGGCTGGGGAGAGTCTACCATTGGCTCGCTGTACTGTTTCAAGTACTGCTTGTCGGATCGAGTCTTCGACGTGGGACGTGCGCTTGTGTTAGCAGCAAAGGCTGACTCTTCTCCTGAACTAGTGAGGGAGGCGATATCTTCTTCGGTATCTTTTGTAGAGATACCCACCACATTGCTGGAGGATATTTTAGCCTTGCCTTTTGACTTCCTGCTTGTGACAGTCGTCCACTGCTGGTTTTCAACAATGTCAGGATGGATCTATATTGTCTCCTCGAGGAGTAGGAACAGGGATAAGATCTTTCTCTTTCTGATTATGAGGACCGTATTGATCACTCTTAGTTCCCCTTTCAGGATGGGAGCCACTCCGGTTGGTGCTGGTCAGAGATCCCGGCCGAATTGAATAGGTGATGAGGCTGTCATGTTTCACCTTCTGTTTCAGATGGAGCTTAAGTACCTCCGCATCGATCAGAGCCTGAAATACATATTTAAAGATGTGGCAGTTCTTTGTAGGGTGTCTCAGCATCCTGTAATATAAGAAGTAGCTAGGATCATCAGTCTTCTTCACCTTTTCAGGACGTCTGATCTCCGGCAATTTGAGTCTGTTACTCTTTTGACGTAACTTGAACAGAGGGACCACGTGCTCATCCTTGAAGGAGTATAGTTTTTTGGCAAGTACTTGGCTAGGAGGCATACCCTCTCTGACTGGCTGGGTCTTCAAAGGTGACTTGACCTTTGTTGTCAGAGTATCTCTTCTCCTGGGTTGAGAAGACGACTTGCGGCTCACTGCGTTGGTTTGTCGAGTCTTAGTTTGCTATTCTCTTCAGCTCTGACTCAGGCGACAATTTCTTTGCCTGTTCGCCTTGTAGCACCAACTGCTTTCAAGTGCGACATTCAGCCACTCCCATTTGAGGAAGGAGGGCAGTTTGTAAATTGTAGCGACATGTCTCAACCAGCGTGGACTGGGTCATGCCGCTGGGACAATGGAGTGCCATGCTCTGAAATCTTTCGAGGAAGTCTTAATGGACTCCTTTCTTCTGCTTGGCTGCAAGGAGAGTGAAAATCACCTAGAGGGGGGGTGAATAGGTGATAATGTTAATCAATGCACAATTAAAATTTATGATGCAACAATCGCCCAAAACAAGACTAGAAGCCGGATTCCCAGTGAAGGGCTCTGAACTCCTTCCTCGTGATTCCTCTGGATATGAGTTTGAGGTGCACAATGCAATCTTGTTGTGTGAGACTTTGATTGACAATATGAATATGAAACAAGTGAAAATTGCAATGAAAGTAGAGAGCAAGAAATAGGAGCAATGAAAGTAAAGCAAGAAGCAAGAGCAAGTAAACCAAACGCAAACAGCGAGAATTTTTCCGAGGTTCGAGCACTCAGCTCTACGTCCCCACCTTCCCCAGAAGGATTTCTAACCACTATAACTTCACAAAGATGTTACAAATACACCGGAGTACCCAACTCCACAATCTCAAGTACAAGTTTTCTCTTGGTGATCAAAAGACCACAAACTCTCTTTTGAAAAATTCTCTTCCCTTACAAAATCCTTGCAGAACAATGCGTAGGATTGAAGCTCTTGTATGTAAGTGGAAAAAGAAAATGAAATCAGAGAGATTTGAAAAACACTTCAGAAAATGAGAGAGATTTTCAGCACAAAAACCAAGAAATGAAACTCTTTTGAATGCTTTAAACTTTTGGAATTTTTGTAAACTTTTGCTGTAAAAAAAATCTCTCCCTAATCACCCCTATTTATAGGAGAGGGCTAGGGATTAAGGAATAAACCCACTTAATGCTAATTAGAAAGTATTAGGTTCAGAAAATATCATTTAAACACTTTTAGGAAAGAAAAAGACAAAATAAAGCAAGTTTAAAAAGTAGCCGTTACTGTTGAAACGACTCTCTCGGTCGACTGGTCGGTCGACCGGGACTCAAATAAAATAACCATTGCGGGCTTCCGGTCGATCGCCCGGTCGACTGGGCAGAAACAGAGAGCAACTGCACTTCAGTCAGTCGACCGCACAACGTGCACACGGATATGCAACAAACTGCCAGAAGTCCGGTCGACTGGGTCAGTCGACCGACCTGACCTGACTTAGTGTCGGTCGACCGGCTCAGGCCAAAATCAAAATTGAAACAGAATTTTGAGGAGATTTTGATATCTAACAAAATAGTTTTGATTAGAGATAAATGTAAAACATAAAATTGAGTTTGTAATCAGAAGGCTTTGTATTAAAATATTTTGTATATACTTATAGGGAATATTTCTAGGAAAGACATGTGCGCAAAAACGTGTGTTGGAATATAGAGCTTCAAACCTATTCACTATTCTTTAACAAAACTACAAAACTAAAAACAAATCTAATGAAGTCTTGAGCCATGCAAAGCTTAGCTAGAGCCTTCTCTTCAATGTTCCTTCCTTGTTGTGCCATATGCCTTATTTGCTTCATGAACCTAGAATTTCTTGCAAAAGCTAAGCAATGACCTCCAAATATAGTACTAACCTGAAACTTATCTTGAACAAACTTATTAGTACCAAATAGCTCTTATTTGTTTTGTTATCATCAAAACTCTAAACAATTGGAGAGTGTAATCTTTTGGGCCAACAATCTCCCCCTTTTTGATGATGACAAAACAAATATGTTATGATAAAAAATATAGGGGAGGTGAAAGTTCCCCCTCAAATTATGCTATATAAAACAAATTAAAGAGGTGAATTGCAAGCAAAAACCATGAGACTAAAAACCATGAGACATAAAACTCTTGCAAAAACACTTAAATACAAGAATTCATAAAAACACTTTGCAAAAACCAAAAGCATATAAACTCAAAAAAAAAAAAAAAAACAAGCATATAAACTTATATGGGAACCAAAACCATATAAGCAAAAACTATATAAACTTATATTTCCATATAAACTCATTCTCCCCCTTTTTGTCATACATCAAAAAGGGATTAGAAACATTTGTTTATTCAATAACACAAACATTAAGTTCACCACATATAAAAGAAAATCTAGCAAAATCAAGTGGTTTAGTGAAAATATCGGCAAGTTGCAAATCCGTGGAAACATACTCAATATCTATATCACCTTTCTCAAAATGATCTCTAAGAAAGTGATATCTAATCTCAATGTGCTTAGTCTTACTATGTTGATTTGCATTCTTAGTCATATGTATAGTACTAGTATTATCACAGATATTTTTTATATGGTTATAATGCAAATCATAATCAAGGAGAGTATGTTTCATCCAAAGGACTTGTGCACAACAAGCCCCGCGGCAACATACTCCGCCTCGGTGGTTGAGAGAGCTACGGAATTTTGTTTCCTAGAGAACCATGAAACAAGACAATTACCAAGAAATTGACATGTCCCACTAGTACTCTTTCTATCTACTCTACAACCCGCATAGTCGACATCCGAATAACTCGTCATTGAGAAATCTCTGGTTTTCGGATATCAAAGACCTATTCCAATGTGCCCTTAATATAACGAATGATGCGTTTTTACCGCAATAAGATGGGACTCTTTAGGACAAGATTGAAATCTAGCACAAAGACACACACTAAACATGATGTCCGGCCTACTTGCCGTCAAATACAACAAACTTCCTATCATGCTTCTATATAACTTGATATCAACACATTTACCTTGGTCATCCTTATCAAGCTTGGTTGTAGTTGCCATGCGAGTGTTGCAAACTTTTGAGCCTTCAAGTCCAAACTTCTTTACGAGTTCCTTTGCATACTTGGCTTGACATATGAAATTTCCATCTTGCAATTGCTTGATTTGGATTCTAAGAAAGAAATTCAATTCACCTATGGAAGACATTTCAAACTCACATTTCATAACCTTTTCAAATTCCTTGCATAAGAACTCATTAGTAGAACCAAAAATTATATCATTCACATAAATTTGCACAATTAAAATGTTATTATCAACATGCTTAATGAATAATGTTGTGTCTACTTTGCCTTTAACAAAATCATTTGAAATGAGAAAACTAGAAAGCCTTTCATACCAAGCTCTTGGAGCTTGTTTCAATCCATACAAAGCTTTATCAAGTTTAAAATAAAATTGGGATGAACATGATCACAAAACCGGGAGGTTGTTCAACATAAACTTCTTCATTTATAAAACCATTCAAAAATGCACTTTTCACATCCATTTGAAAAAGTTTAAAATTTTTAAAAGATGCAAAAGCTAGTGTCATCCGTATGGCTTCAAGCCGTGCTACTACGGTGCAAAGGTCTCTTCAAAGTCAATTCCCTCAACTTGAGTGTAACCTTGTTCCTAAAGATCCACTTAGTACCAATTATTGGTCTATCGTGAGGCCTAGGAACAAGGTGCCAAACTTGGTTGCGCTCAAATTGATTGAGTTCCTCTTGCATGGCTAGCAACCAATATGAGTCCCCCTCGGCTTTGAGAATGTTTTTGGGTTCAAAATGAGAAATGAATGCAAAGTTACCACATAAGTCATGGAGTTTGGAGCGAGTTGTTACCCCTTTAGAGACATCACCTAAAATGAGTTCCTTGGGGTGATATGTAGCGTATCTCCAATCTTTAGAAAGCGGTTGAGAGCTTTCCTCTTTATCCTCTTGAACATCACCAGTGGGTTCTTGCTTTTCTTTCTTGAGCGGGTGAGTCCTTCAAGGATAGTCTCTCCATGTCTTCACCTAATGGGTCAATCTCTACAACATTCTCAACAACCACATTAGATTCTTCAAATTTAACATGCATGGATTCTTCAATGGTAAGGGAAGATCTATTGAATACTCTATAAGCTTTACTAGTAGTAGAGTATCCAATAAAGATAGCTTCATAAGTCTTAGCATCAAATTTACCCAAGTTATCTCTAGTATTCAAAACAAAACACTTGCATCCAAAAACTTTGAAATATGCAACATTAGGTTTTCTAGAACGATACATTTCAAAAGATGTTTTGGAAGAATTTTTACACAAATAAATACGATTTGAAATATAGCATGCGGTGTTTACGGCCTCGGCCTATAGATATTGAGGGAGGTCATATTCACTTATCATGGTCCTAGCCATCTCTTGAAGTGTTCTATTTTTCCTTTCTACAACTCTATTTTGTTGTGGAGTTCTAGGACATGACATTTCATGCTTGATTCCCTTTTCATCACATAAGTCATGAAGAGTTGGTTAACAAACTCACCACCTCTATCACTCCTTATTTTCAAAATCGAAAAACCCTTTTCTTTTTCAACCCTTTTTCGAAAAATCTTAAAATGTGAAAAAGTTTGATCTTTGTGTTCCAAAAAGAAAACCCAAGTGAAACGGGAAAAATCATCAACTAAAACAAATGCATATCTACTACCATTTAAGCTCTTTTTTTAGTTGGTCTAAAGAGATCCATATGAATTAATTCTAATGGCCTAGTTGACATGATATCTTTGATTGTTTTGAAGGAAGACTTGGTTTGTTTCTCAAGTTGGCACGCACCACAAATGCGGTCTTTCTCAAACTTCAAGTAAGGAATACCCTTCACCAATTCCTTAGAATTAATCCTAGAAAGATGGTCAAAAGATGCATGTCCTAATCTTCTATGCCAAAGCCAAGAATTCTCATCAAAAACATTCAAGCATTTAGTAGAACAATCCAAATTAAGCATGTCAATGATATAAACATTATTATCACGAAATGCGGTGAGAATACAATCATTGGTTTTGCAATCAAAAATTTTGCAAGAAGAATCATCAAAAAAACTTTAAGTCCACGGTCACAAAGTTGACTAATACTAAGCAAGTTATGTTTCAAACCATCAACAAGAACAACATTTTCTATAATAGGAGATGCACCAATTTGAATGTTACCTATACCGATGATAGTGCCCTTGGAGTCATCTCCGAAGGTGACGGTGCCACCTTCCACGTACCTTGATAGGGTTGTAAAGTTGTTGATATCCCACGTCATATGTCTTGAACAACCACTATCAAGGTACCACCGCTCCTTACGTCTTGGAGCCTTGGTGTGTACCTACGTCAAATAATTTAAGACTTGATTTTGGTACCCACATTGAACCCATATAAGATTATTTGTTCTATTTATTTGGTCATAACAAAACTTAGCTAAATGTCCATTCTTACCACAATAAGTACATCTATAAACTCTACCATATTTAAAAACATAGTGAGTGTGTGACTTGTGAGCATGTGAGGATTTGTCATGAGTGTTATGTGAAGTGTTAACATGATGAGCATGAGGAATTTTAACATGAGAAGCTTTAGCATGAGAAGTGTGCTTCTTAGAAAACATATCCTCAAGTTTTATAATATTAAAAGCACAATCCTTCAAAACTTTTTCAAAATCAACAATTCTAGTTTTTAGCAAAGAAATTTCTTTTTCATCAATCTTTGAAAATTTTGCTTTGCAAGCAACTTTGTAAGCACTAAATTCTTTTTGAGTGGAAATAAGATTAGAAAAAATTTCATCCCTTTCTTTTGAAACAATAGCAAGTTGATTTTTAAGAAAGCAACTTCCTTTTCCAATTTTGAACATTCTACCTTTTTAACATCATAGGTTTTCGAAAGTTCAACAAAAGCATGTACATGCATTTCTTTACTCAATTCATCTTCTTCATCAAGAGGTTGAGTGGTTTACCTTGGGAGTGTTTGCCATGAAAACATGTTTGCCGTGTCCACCTCATCTTCGGACTCGCTCTCCGAATCCCAAGTGGCTTTGTAAGCTTTCTTTTCAACCGGCTTCTTTTGCTTAAAGGAGGAAGTCACCTTTTTCTTGAATTCCAGGTAATCGGCCATGATGTGTCCGGGCTTTCGGCAATTATAGCAAATGATTCTTCTCTCCTCTTTTCCTTCAAATTTCCTTCTAAAGTTGAGCTTGTTCCTCCGGTACATTCTCTTTACGTTTCGCATAAGGAGGGATAGCTCCTCATCTTCTTCTTCATCTACTTCATCGTCATCAAGAGTGGAGGAAGACTTGAAGGCTATGGATTTCTTCTTTTGAGGAGTCGCTTCTTCTCTTGCCTTCTTTTCCATCTCATGAGTCTTCAAGTTTCCAATGAGACTTATGAGATCCATTTCATCTTTGTCATTCAACTCTTTCAAGGTGGTGGCCTTTATCTCCCATGATGAAGGAAGAGCCCGAATCACTTTCCGTACCTTTTGTCATTGCTAAGATCATCACCTAGAGAGGAAACAACATTGGTAATTTTAGTAAACCTTGTAATCATGCAATCAATAGATTCATCATCAATCATTTTAAAGCTTTCATATTGGGACTTCAAGAGATATATCTTAGCTCTCTTTACTTGTGATGTCCCCTCGTGTGTGACCAACAAATGTTGCCAAATCTCATAGGCGGATTGGCAATGTATTACCCGTGTAAGGTCATCCTCATTCAAGGCGGTTAGAGGAAATTTGGGCCTTGGAGTTAGCCTCATATTCTCCAAAGGAAATTTTGGGCCTTGGACAAAAATGATTCTTCTCTCCTCTTTTCCTTCAAATTTCCTTCTAAAGTTGAGCTTGTTCCTCCGGTACATTCTCTTTACGTTTCGCACAAGGAGGGATAGCTCCTCATCTTCTTCTTCATCTACTTCATCGTCATCAAGAGTGGAGGAAGACTTGAAGGCTATGGATTTCTTCTTTTGAGGAGTCGCTTCTTCTCTTGCCTTCTTTTCCATCTCATGAGTCTTCAAGTTTCCAATGAGACTTATGAGATCCATTTCATCTTTGTCATTCAACTCTTTCAAGGTGGTGGCCTTTATCTCCCATGATGAAGGAAGAGCCCGAATCACTTTCCGTACCTTTTGGTCATTGCTAAGATCATCACCTAGAGAGGAAACAACATTGGTAATTTTAGTAAACCTTGTAATCATGCAATCAATAGATTCATCATCATCATTTTAAAGCTTTCATATTGGGACTTCAAGAGATCTATCTTAGCTCTCTTTACTTGTGATGTCCCCTCGTGTGTGACCAACAAATGTTGCCAAATCTCATAGGCGGATTGGCAATGTATTACCCGTGTAAGGTCATCCTCATTCAAGGCGGTTAGGAGGAAATTTTGGGCCTTGGAGTTAGCCTCATATTCTCCAAAGATAAAGTCAGACCAAGTGCTTTCCTCACTATCGGTATAACATAGGGCTTGGTCAAGGATTTTGCAACTAAGCTACCTAAAGATTGTAAGAAATAGTCATCCTAACCTTCCAAATAGGGAAATTAAGTCCATCAAATTTAGGAGGGGTTTTGATGTTGTCGGCCATGTTTACTAGTGTATGAATGAAGGAATGCAAATGATGATTAGCAAATTTTAAGGATCTCTCTAAGGATGTTAAGCCAAACCTAGAGTCCAAGCTCTGATACCAATTGAAAATCACCTAGAGGGGGGTGAATAGGTGATAATGCTAATCAATGCACAATTAAAATTTATGATGCAACAATCGCCCAAAACAAGACTAGAAGCCGAATTCCCCGTGAAGGGCTCTGAACTCTTTCCTCGTGATTCCTCTGGATATGAGTTTGAGGTGCACAATGCAATCTTGTTGTATGAGACTTTGATTGACAATATGAATATGAAACAAGTGAAAATTGCAATGAAAGTAGAGAGCAAGAAATAGGAGCAATGAAAGTAAAGCAAGAAGCAAGAAGCAAGAGAAAGTAAACCAAACGCAAACACCGAGAATTTTTCCGAGGTTCGAGCACCCAGCTCTACGTCCCCGCCTTCCCCAGAAGGATTTCTAACCACTATAACTTCACAAAGATGTTACAAATACATCAGAGTACCCAACTCCACAATCTCAAGTACAAGTTTTCTCTCTGGTGATCAAAAGACCACAAACTTTCTTTTGAAAAATTCTCTTCCCTTACAAAATCCTTGTAGAACAATGAGTAGGATTGAAACTCTTGTATGTAAGTGGAAAAAGAAAATGAAATCAGAGAGATTTGAAAAACACTTCAGAAAATGAGAGATTTTCAGCACAAAAACAAGAAATGAAACTCTTTTGAGTGCTTTAAACTTTTAGAATTTTTGTAAACTTTTGTTGTAAAAAAAATCTCTCCCTAATCACCCCTATTTATAGGAGAGGGCTAAGGATTAAGGAATAAACCCACTTAATGCTAATTAGAAAGTATTAGGTTCAGAAAATATCATTTAAACACTTTTAGGAAAGAAAAAGACAAAAATAAAGCAAGTTTAAAAGTAGCCGTTACTGTTGAAACGACTCTCTCGGTCGACCGGGGCTCAAATGGGCAGAAACAGAGAGCAACTGCACTTCAGTCAGTCGACCGGTCGGTCGACCGCACAACGTGCACACGGATACACAACAAACTGCCAGAAGTCCGGTCGACTGGGTCAGTCGACCGACCTGACCTGACTTAGTGTCGGTCGACCGGTCGGTCGACCGGCTCAGGCCAAAAATTAAAATTGAAACAGAATTTTGAGGAGATTTTGATATCTAACAAAATAGTTTTGATTAGAGATAAATGTAAAACATAAAATTGAGTTTGTAATCAGAAGGCTTTGTATTAAAATATTTTGTATATATTTATAGGGAATATTTCTAGGAAAGACAAGCGACATTAGGAGCTTGATCGGGATAAAACCAGCACTTAAAAATGTGTATTTTGAAATCAGTGTAAAAATGTGTGTGCTTTGGCTTCCTCGATACTTCCGTTATATCATATTGGCTATATGGGTCGAATCCACAGGGACTGAAGGTGATAGAAGTATTAACAGTTCTTATTCACACATTTTTAACAGTTTTTTTTGTTAAGGAAAGAGAAAAAAAAAGAAAACTAGAAGTGATAGGTGGAGAAGGCTATGAAATTGGCGAAGTGAAAATAATCAAGAAGTGGCTGTGGACCGGTAACGCAAAACAAGAAAATAGAAATGAAATGGAAATTGAAGTGATTTAGAAAGTTGGTTTAAAAAAACACAAAAAACAAAATAGAAAAGAAGATGAAACTTGTTATGAAGAAGATGAAAACAAAGGTGAACTAAGAAGTGATGTAAACAACGTTAAATAAATGATAAAAAGTTTTTGAAAATAGTTTTTAAAATAAGTAAAAAAAAGAAGAAAAATGATGAAAGAAAGCTCATGACTTTTAACTAATAATTCCTCCACTAACATGCTAACCTCTTAGTGATAGTTGCCTCACATGGATCCTTGGCATCACTAGTCCTTAACTTCAAGAGCATTACAAAGAATGACACACCCTGTTTTAAATATCGCCCGAGTCGGCCGAGATATCGTCCGATATCTCCTTTTTTGCCTGCTGCCGATACGATATGGGGAAATCATTCGCCATATCGTTTGTAGCAAAAAAAGGCCGATATTTGAAATATCGGCCGATAAGTTGCCCGATATCGGCCGATAAATCGCCTGATATATCGCCCGACATGGAATAGCTTATTTATTGCACGACTGCGTGCAAATGTACATTATTTTTTACTGTTTTTACATGCATATACATTATTTTTATTAGGTAGATGATATCTATGACACTAAACCAACTTTTAGTTATCAATATTTCATTATATATAGTGTTTGATATGAACGCCCGATATGCACGCATATCCCCGATATCTCCCCCGATATCCGATATCCGATATGAAAAACCCCTATCCGATACGATCCCGATATCTGATATTTAGAACCTTGATGACACATAAGATTGTTCTTCCAAATCCAATCCACATAACAAGGTGTAAGTTACTATTAAATCATCAAACCAAGTAGAGGTGAGTATGAAATAAAGAAGATATTGCAAATAGCTTGTTAGTTATTAGAAGTTAGAATGTTAAAATTCATCATCATGTGCCATCAATGGCTCTTGCAAGAGTAATGCTTAGAAGTTATTATATTCATGTGGATTATCAAGTAAGAAGTTAGTAAGTTAGTGGCTCGTAGTTAGATAGCATAAGGAGAAAAGTTAGCTAAGCACCATGTATAAGATGGAGAAGATTACAATAGAGAAGAAATAAGACACCTTTACATAGATTGCCTCTCTAGTACAATATCCCTTTTCTCTCCTCTGAATCTATCTCAACCCTACTACATGAACTAAAAAATAAAGAAAAATACAAAAAAAAGAAGAAAACCTAAAACTAATCTTAAGGAGAGAAACCCTAATTCTCGCTGTTCAACCCTTGTTTCTGGCTCTCTGCTGGGATATATATAAGCAAAAGGAGTATCTAAAGGCCACGCATCGAAAATCGATGTGTGGCCCACCAAAAGTCCGCGGAAACGCGGCAATTTGCCGTGTTTCCGCGGCAATACCTGGGACCCAAGTCCCTGATTTCGCTCTGTGGCTTCGTCCAGCTGCGAGGACCTTCTAGATGGTTCTAGATTTGGATAAATTGGATCCGGTTTTTCCTCAGATTCGCACCCAACTTTTGGATTCAATGTATCTCCCTCTCTAGCTTGACCTCCAAGTAATGTGATTTAATTATCCAAAATTGGGTTTAATTAGGCTCTTATCTGACTTTGCTCTTGAACTCTTGATTATATGTAAAATAGGCCAAAACATGGTTCAGAAGGATGTTTTATTCATAAACTGGTAAGGAAATGCGATATGAAGATGCGGAATCATAGACTAATCAGAGCTCCCCAGATGGTGCTTCCCTCAGTACACACGGAAAAAGATACATTTAAGGTTAGAAGCACTGGTGTAGTGCCAGTTTAAGACCTTCGGACATGAGAATTAGTAGCTAGAATTGCTAGGAAGGACAGGCAGAGGAAAACTTCTGGTGTAGTGGATGGAGGTAGGACTGCGCAGAGGGTAACTCTTGGTGTATTGGTATAGTGTGCGTGTGTGCTTTGAGGGTTAGGGTAGCAATCTCCTTCTCCTAAGAGAAGGATTATATATACCTGAGAAGGATGCCGGTGTGGGTGAAATTGACGGATTGCTGTAACTGCACGATCTTCACGTGTCAAATTTGTTGTAGCAGTTGTGATCATTAGTGCTGATTGGTGAGATTGCATGCCGAGAAATCTGCCACTATTCATAACTTTCCGCGTTGATAGAGGCGTTACATGTTATAAATATGGGGACGAAGGTGTTGAATAAGTATCGGCGGAGATCTTGGACGATCTGTTGTTGGAGCTTCAGGTTCGGAGTTGGGACCTCCGGGTTAGGAAAGATCTCGGATTGGAAAGGACCTTGGAGAGGTAGAGCTCTCAGAATGGTGGAAGGCGGCTCCGGACCGGGGACGTTTTCGGGACGGAGGGAGCTCTGGGATGGAAGGATCTTCAGGATGGAGGATGACTTCGGGAAGGCTCGATGTGACGAAGGCTCTCAGTGGTTAGGACACGTGTCATCATCTCGATGAGAGTCAAATTTTGACTACTATAATTACAAAGAATCAACAAGTAACAGACACATTTTCTGTCATCCTAAAATGCTAACCAACACTTGCTTCATTGTCTTTTGTTTAATTTTAAATAAGACTGAAGTCAACCTCTTCCGCTATCTCTTGCATTCATCCATGTTGGGACCATAAGATGATTAAATTGTTAAACGCAAGAATACATGCTGATGGATATGGTCTGAAGTGGACGGATGATCTTGTTTGTAATTTGTCCCCATAAACCTAGCTTTATAGCTTGAGAAACTCTGGATTGCCTTGGCAGCCATGTGCCATCTATTGTAGAGGATGAAAAAGAAGCGGTAGTGACAAGGAGAAAGAGGTAGAGGTGAGGAGCAATCAGAGGAACAAGAGGCGAAAGAAGACCAGCTTGAAGAAAAGAGATGCAGAAGAAGAAATAGGAAAGGAAGAAGATGACCAAGAGGTGAAAGGACTAGAAGATGGGTAAAAGGGAAGATTACTTTATGTAGCAAATTTCTTCATTCACCCTAGCATGTCAGATAGTTCTGTAGTTTTTCCCTAGAAATCATAATACATGGTTGTGTATATCCATCATGACTCTTTCTCTATCAAAAGGGCTTCCCTTTCATTGCATTTTTCCTTTTGATTTGCTTTTTTGTCTCCACTTTGCTGTATGATGCAGCATCCGCTAGTAAACCTGGAATTCAGTACTAAAAGTAGATTTTTTTGTTACATAAGAACAATTTTGGTCTGACATGTCACATATAGGTAACTTTATCCTGAAATGCACCCATGAGTTGTAATGTTTGCATGCTAACATTGATACTACCCAATATTTGAAGTTGAAACATGGCCCAGATGGTAAAACTTTCCTGGTGTTTCATTTATGCATAAAGTTGTCCATTTTACTGTTACATGTTTCACTTTTGAAGTTTTGGTCATGTGTTACTCCACTTGGTTTCTATGTTCTTCTAGTTCAGGATCAACTTTTTTTGATCCCTCGTCTTTCATTTATCTCACAGTGGTAAGGGAGGAGAGGGTCCTCATGGGGACCCGCAACATCCATATTTCTATGAGGAAGATGATGTATGGATGGCTCCTGGATTTGTTAACCATTTTATGAGGTAGGTGTTTTACTGTGGCATGTGCAATCGTAAGTTTATTTCTTTGATGGTAATTATGACAAATACAAGAAAGCCTTCATCCCAAACTGGGGGTAGATTACGTTAATCCTTATCTTCAATTTCATTGTTTTAAGGACCATCTCCTCTGATAAATTAACAAGTTCTACTTCCTTTTTGTTGCCTCTGTCCTTGTTTGTTTATGTCTACTTGTAGCCTTTGTTTCTCTTGTCACTTGGCATAGTTATTGGCCTCCATTTCACCGCATGCACAAACCATCTAATTGAGTCTCATATTTTATCCTTAGTGGGAGCTACCACATCTCTCTGTCACACTCATTTCTTATCCAATCTCTCAGCGTATTAACTCATCCATCCCAACATCACACTTTGGCTGCGGTCCTTTTTTAGACATGTTTCTCAATTGCCAAACATTCCAACCTATATAGCATTGCTGGTCCCATGATCGTCTGAAAGGATCTTTTCCTTTGCTTTCATGGTTATTCTATGATCATCTAGTACTCGAGAAGCAGTTCTTAACTTTATTTTTTTGCATCGATTAATGAACCGCATCCTCTTTGACCTCAACATCATGATGAATGATTTATCCTAAGTAGCGAATGACTAGTCATAGATTTTTCTTGACCATTAATATGCACTATAAACTCATTACTTCTCATGATTTTGCTATGCTTACTTTTCATATATTTCATTTTTGTTCTGCTAATTCTGTGCCCTTTAGATTTGAAAGCTTCTTTCCACTTTACTATAGTTTCTTTTAACATATTTCATTTTTGTTCTGCTAATTCTGTGTCATTTAGATTGGAAAGCTTTTCTCCACTTTGCATGACGATTGGATATTTGCATTAAAAGGTTCCTGATTATTGGAAGACGTATGTTGAAGAAGTTGATCAGGAAGGGAGATGTGGTTGAACTCCTTTTATACAGCACCACTAAGAATTCCAATGCCTGCCGAGCTTGAGTATTGGTGGTCTAAAGGTACTATGCTTATGATCTTCTTGGTAAATAACTTAAACTATGCATACACTTTCTGGTCTGCTTCACCATTTTCCTTTCCCTTCAAATTGCCACTGTTGTACAAAATGTTTGATGCAGTCATTAGATGCTGAGCTTTTTGTTTCCTACTTTTTGCCTTTTTCCATAATCATATTTAATATCCTGGAATAGTTTTTTCTGAATTAATTAGATCGGTGATGACACATTATCGTGTATCATTTTAAAGGGGAAAACAAATTATATTGATTTCTGATACGAATGTGATGTGTGACAGGAGGGAAGACATTTTTTTTCCGTCACACATTGGCATGATAAAAATGGCATGATAAAACACAATTTGTACTGTAATGACTCTAGATACTTATATTTAAAGAAACATGTTAGATATACGCTTTTATGCCAAAAAAAAAAAAAAACTATGTTATGGTCTGATATATTTCTTTTTTTTTAAAAAATGAACTTATTCTAACAGTACTTTAAGTAATTTAGTATGATTGAAATATTCCATTTTCCAACAAAACTACAAAACTGATTTCATCAGTTTCATTGAATTCCCAATTCTAAGTATTTCATAGACTTCAAATGGGTGAACAAGGTGATATAAAGTAAATAGTTGCAACAAGTGTTAATGAGCCATATTTATTAAGCATCTTGAGTTGTTCTCATTGAAAGTACACCTAGAGGAAGGGGGGGGGGATTGAATAGGTGTACGGTTAATTTATGAACAATAATGCGGAAATTAAAACTTAATTGCAACACACTTAGTGTAACCAAAGAGTGTAACCGAATTCCCGGTGAAGGGCTCTGGACTAACTCCTCTGAATTCCTCTGAATAAGAATTGAGGTGCTATATGAAGCTCTCTTGATTAAACACAAGTGAGGCACACAAACAAACCAAACATGTATATGATATGATAATATGAAGCAATGCACAATGTAAGACAGTGTTCTAAAAAGCGTTTTACTCGGCCGCTTAAACGGGCGTTTAATCGGTTTCGTCCCAAAACCGATTCGTTTTCAAAGAAAACGGTTCAGTTACTCGGTCAAGCGCTTAATGCGCTTAAGCACCGATTAATCGGTTAATCGGTTTTAGGAAAACGGTCGTTTAATTGAAACCCGCATGCGAACCCGACCCGATACGTTACTTACCCGAACCCGACCCAATATTTAATTTTAAAATGCATTTTGGGAATTAGGGTTAACCTAATCCCTCAAATTCGATCGCGTCTCTCATTTGCGAAGCCTCCCACGGTCCCACCCCTTCACGGCGACGACGGCGACGAAGGCCTCCTCCTTTCACAGCGACGCGACGACGGCCTCCTCCTTTCACAGCGACGCGACGACGGCCTCCTCCCCTGCGGCGACACCCCCCTCGTCGAAATACTCCTGACGACGAAGAAGTCATTGCCCTAATTCGATCGCTGCGATCGCATCTCTCAGTCTCAGCTTGCGAAGACCTCGCGGCGGCGACCTCCTGCGACGCCTGCGACGATCTCCCTGCGGCGGCGACCTCCTGCGACGATCCCCCTGTGGCGGCGACCTCCTGCGACGCCTGCAGCGACCTCCTGCGACGACCCCCTGCGGCGGCGACCTCCTGCGACGACCCCCTTGCTGCGGCGACCTCCTGCGACGATCCTCCTGCGGCGGCGACCTCCTGCGACGATCCCCCTGCGGCGGCGACCTCCTGCGACGCCTGCGGCGACCTCCTGCGACGACCCCCCTGCGGCGGCGACCTCCTGCGACGAACCCCTGCTGCGGTGACCCCAACTGCGACGACTTTTTGCTTCAGGTATGATTTTCTCTCCTCTTTTCTTTTTATTTTTGAAAATTATATTATAAATTTCTGTTAATTTATTATAAATTCTGTCTGAGACTCTGAAAATTTTTATGTATTCTCTTTTGTCCAGTTTAAACACGATATAGGTATTTTCATGTTGGGTCATGTTCAGTTTAAACTTTTAATCTCCAAAATATAGAACAAAATATTATGAGTTAAGAGTTTAGAGCTAATGTCCAAGTGCTAACCATGGATATTCATTCATACACAATCATGAAGGTTAGAACCCATTCTTTTCCTCATCAATTTTCCATTTCAATGCAATTTTAAATACTTGGAGAATCATCATCAACACTTCTTTCTTCCTTCCTTAACTTTGAACTACTTATTGAGAAAGAATTAGTTTGTTGAGCTCTCACAGTTCTTGATATCTTTGAGAATATGACCGTACAATGAACATGCTTCAGAACCTTGCATGTCATAAACCAGTTGGCATATAGGAAAGTATAGGAGGGGCAAAAAGATTATTGGACAAAAGAGAATACATAAAAATTTTCATATGCTTTTACAATGTCATTACATATAAATTCTATTACAATGTGTAGTTGATTTCCTTGCCAAACTCCTGCAAAAAAATACAAAATTTCAATTAGTGGAATAATAATAATAGAATGAATAAAAATGCACAAAATAAGTCATGCAATGCACAAAAATGATAAATATGTGTAGTTGATATTAGAATGAAAAATTCAGTTAATTTCAGTTATTTTATGTTATTATCCTAATATGTTTGATCTTTTTATTTTGTGTTTTGTGAATGAATTTGGATGTAGGATCATTGCACATTACAATCTACATGTCTTCCTCGGCATCCAATACAAGTGTTGGTGTTAGTGGTCCACGTTCAAGTGGGCAACCAAGTGCATCAAGTGAAGATGAGATTCCACTAAAGCCATCGGGCTCTACTGATATTGGGTGGAATTATGGAAAGCTTGTTAAGAAAAATTCTTACAATGAAGTGAAGTGCAATAAATGTCACAAGATTGTTAAGGGAGGAATTTACAGGTTTAAGCAACATGTTGCTGGGATAGGAGGAGATGTTAAAGCTTGCGCGATGCAGACTGATGAAGACAGGAAGATAGTCAGGGAATTTTTGTCTGGGCCCCAAAGAAGAAAGTCGAAAAGAAGAGGGCTGAGAATGAACTTCGAGAAGAGGTGCTCATTTCAGCAGAAAGAGAGTCCATGGATCCAGAACTCATCGGGAAAAGAGGCCTCGTGTAGTTGGTCCATTAAACAGGATTGTGGCTAGTGAAAAGTGGAAGCAAACATCAATTAATGAAGCCGAGAAGAGAAAGTTTAAGGAGTTGGCTCATGATCATTGCGCCATGTGGGCATATGCTAAAGGCATTCCTTTTAATGCCTTTGATGATGAAGAATTTGATTTATTCTGTGAGTGTATTGGGCACCATGGGCCTGGATACAAGGGACCGAGCCAGTACCAGTTTAGAGTGCCTCTTTTAAATAAGGCATACAAGAAGATTGATGAAGAGATGGATAAAACTAAAGAATTATGGGATGAATATGGGTGCAGCATCCTAACTGATGGGTGGACAGACAGGAAACACAGGAGTGTGATGAACTTGTGTGTTCATTGCAAGACAGGCACACATTTTCTTAAGTCTATTGAAGACTCGTGCAATGCACACACAGGAGAGTATATATTCAATTGGGTGGAGAAGTGTATTCAGGAGGTTGGAGAAAATCGTGTGCTACAAGTGGTAACAGATAACCATTCTTCTAATATGGCAGCGAAGAACATATTGAAGATTAGTCGACCTAATATTTTTTGGAGTAGTTGTGCAGCCCACACAATTGATCTTATGTTGGAGGCTATTGGAAAGCTTCCAAAGTATAAGTTGGTGATTGAGAAGGCTAGATCGCTCACGGTCTTTCTTTATGCACATCATAGCACTCTCGCATTGATGCGTGAATTCACCAATAGGAGGGATCTTGTTCGGCCGGGGATCACTAGATTTGCCACCACCTTTCTTAGTTTGAGTTGTCTTGTGGATAAGAAATCACAGTTGGCTGCGATGGTGTCTTCAACCAAATGGGATGATAACAGGTGGTCGAAGACAGAGAAGGGGAGAGTGACAAAGGCTACAATATATTCTGATATCTTTTGGACCAATGCAAGGGAGCTTTTAAAGATGTATACTCCTCTTTTCAAATTGTTAAGGATTGTCGATGCTGATCGAAGACCCTCCATGGGTTTTGTGTATGGTATGCTTGAAGATGCCAAGAATGAAGTTCAAGCTGCTTGCAATAGGAAAGAGACTACCTATCGGCCAATAATTGATATAATTGAGAAAGAATCTAGAGGAAGACTTGATAGTGCACTTCATTTGGCTGCCTACTACTTGAATCCCTATTATTATTATAGGGATAGGGCAATCCAAGATAATTCACGTGTGATTACCGCACTTATGAGTTGTATTAGTGTGTTTTACCAAGATGAGGACATTCAGGATAAAATTGGATCAAGTGAGGTCCTTTCTTATAAGATGAAGGAGGGACTTATGGGAAGTGGAATGGCAGAAAGGTACCGCAAGGGTTTTAATGGCACAGACAATTTTGATCCAGGTAATCTTGATGTTTAAAATCACTAATCATGTTTTTTAATTTGCTAAGTTACTAAGTAACTAAAATAGTGTGAAATATTTTATTAACAGCACATTGGTGGAGTTTTTATGGAGGAGATGTACCCTACCTTCGAAAGATGGCAATCAAGATTCTAAGCTTGACTAGTAGCTCATCAGGATGCGAGAGAAATTTCAGTGTGTTTGAGGGGGTAAATATATTAAGATTAAAATTTCATTCATTTAAATATGAAGTTCATTTTTGCTCTAATTGATTTTTTAACTCTATTTCTTTGTGTACTATACTAATTTTTGTAGATACATACTAAGAAGAGGAACAGATTGGATTCCAAAAGATTGAATGATCTAGTTTTTGTGCAATTTAACAAAAAAATGACAAGAAGGAGAACTGTAAAGAAGAGGAATTCGCAAGAGTACAAAGATGTGCTTGTAGGAGAAGATGATTCGAGAGCATTGCATTGGAAGAGCACACTCGTTAGAGAGAGAGAGAGAATAATGAGGAAGAAGAGATCTTCCCTGGTTCTGGCCTTACATTGGATCTTGTGGCAGCGGCAAGTGGGGCTAATGAAGATCACATTAGAAGGAGCAACAGGATTGCAGGGAGAAGAGTTGCAGAGGGGAGGAGTGCACAAGAGGGCTCGTCTAGTGCAACACTTGATGACATTTCTGAGGATAATCCAGATGAAAATTTGAGAGAAGATGGTGGTGTTGACATTGAAGACTTTGTGGATAGTTCTGAGGAGTCAGATCCTGATCTTCACTACGAAGATGATGAGGAGGATGAGTAGATGGAGTTGGAGATGGCTATTTATGTTATTTGGATAAAAAAAACTTGTTTTTATTTTTTGATTTAGATGTAAAAGACTAATGGCTTATGTTGTCGTCTCATGGTTATGATGTTGACTTGATTTTCTGTGGTTATGTACTTATGTGGTTTGCTAATATTTTATGATGTGCCATGCCGTCTCGTGATTATGATGTTGGCCTGTGGTTTTTTGTTTCATAATTTCATTATGGCATTAAGTTTTTTTGGTAATTTGTAAATTTACACTTCGATAGATTAATCATCTAATAGATCTTTTTTTGTATTTACAGATAATTATTTGCACTCTAAAGGAATTTGCTGATTCATCATTTAACGCATTATATGACGAGCAAAAAGATAAGTCCTCTTTACTTTTTAAATTTCACTTAGTACTAGCAATTTAATTTTTCAAATTATGTTTGTTATATCTTTTATGTTTTTTTTTGAGAGATTATACAATTCATATTTGTATGTTTTAAGTATTATAATAATATTATATATTAAAATAATAATAAAATGTTTAATCCGTTTAATCACCGTTTAAACCGTTTAAGCATTATGCGCTCTCGGACCGCGCGCGTACTGAAACCGCTTTTTAGAACATTGATGTAAGAGAGAGTTAGAGAAAGTGGATCAAATGCAAACACCAAGATGTGTTTCGAGGTTCGAGCACACAACTCTACGTCCCCGTCTTCACACAGAAGGATTTCCACTAACTCGTCCACACAGGACTTCCCACACAGAGAACTTCATTGAGGATTTGTGTAAATACAACCGGGAGTACACAACTCCTCTCTGTAACAAATACAATCTCTACACTTAGAGGCAAGGCACTAAGCCTACACAATATCAACCTCACAAATGAGGGATAGGCACAAAGCCACTCAAACAACAATCACCTCACACTTGAGGGATTTCAACACAATCTCCACCTCTCACTAGAGTGAGCCAAAAACCACTTCCACTATCACCTCACACTTGAGGGATACCAATACAATCACCTCTCACTAGAGGGATATCACAAAGATGGAAGGTTTACAACTTGGTGGTTTCCACAACCACAAACTAATTTTCCCACAAAATAGATCCTAATTGATAGGATAGATAGATAAGCTCAAGTGTGAGAAATAAAGAGTTTGAAAATCAAAAACTCAAAGAAAAACTCTTGAAAAAACTTCTAGAATAGATATGAAATGAAGATCAAAAATCAATCCCATAGACTTCTCCTTTTCTTGATTTTTCCAACCCTTTAAAACAAATAAAGATAAATCTTTTGGCTTAAAAACTCTTTGGAAAACTTGTATTAAACACTTGAAATTTTGGCTCTTAAAATTCTTTTTAAAAACCAATTCAAATGGGGGTATTTATAACCCCATTTGGAATCTGCCCGTTGGCAGCTGAAAAGGGCATTTTTGCCCTTCCGGTGGAACGGTCAAAAATGTGACCATTGAGCCCTCCGGTCGACCGCCCGGTCGACCGTGCCAGATCCAGAGAGCAACTGCTCTCTGGCCAGTCGACCGCCCGGTTGACCGAGCCAAAGTGAACGGTTGACCGCCTGGTCGACCGGCTGCACCCGAGAGTGGGCTGACTTCAGTCGGTTGACCGCTCGGTTGACCGGCCAAATCACTTGGCCTTTGTGCACGTCTTGTGCACATCGGTCGACGGGTTCGGCCGACCGTCCCGGTCGACCGCCAGAACCTGGCAAGGACAAATTCAGGATTTAAAAACTTGTGTTTTTAACTCAATTAAATCCCATAAATTTCACAAAAATCAGTTCAAGTTATATCTTTGAAATACAAACATGTTTGAGTAAAAATCAAATCATATTACAAACATTTTGAACCATTTTTGTGACTTGAAAAATTTGCCTTAAACCAAATTCTGTATTTTCCAAAACTAAGATTTTTGCAATGGAAATCCGATTTTTTCAAAACTCATGTAAATATAAAAACATGATATTTAAACAACTTTGAAGCATATAGTATATGGATAGAATCTAATATACATGAAAGGTATTATATCTATGTTTTTGACATTAAATCCAAAAATAGGTTTTGTCTAAATACAAAACTCCAAACACATAAATAGTGTATCAAAATAAGTTTTTCTAAGTAGATGAAGCATATATGTATATAAATCAAATCTAATATACATTAAACCATGTAATCTTGTTTTGATTCAATTCTATTCATGAAAATCAAGATCGGTTAAACCGAAAACCAAAACCAATAAATATGAAACTTAAAACAAGTGTGTGTTGTGAACTTGAGCATATCACACTATCTAATCTTTACAATGGATCTAAACTAAATCTTAACTAAACAAATCGAAGCATTCTTGTAGAACGCCGTCTCCAAGTCGACACGATCCAAACGCGATCCAACGAGCTTGATTCTAACCGAGTGCTATATATGAACTTGACGCTCGAGCTCTTGAATCACCATGTGAAAGCTCCAAAACACCTTTGTTGAAGCTAATCACCTACTAATATCTTGGTTAAATATCTGAAACTGAATATCACAAGATTATTAGTAAACTATAACTACATGAGTTAATCATCATCAAAACTAGAGTGGAAGGCCTCTGGGCCAACAATCTCCCCCTTTTTGATGATGACAAAACTCATGGAGTTATATATGCATGGATTAAAGTTAGGCTTCAAAGAAGCTCCCCCTTAGCTCATGCATAGCAATAAACAATAAGATATGCAATGAATGTTAAACATGAATATGCATAAACATGCATAAAATAATGAAATAAACATGCTTTTGATACCAAATTTTTAAATAAATTACTTCTCCCTCTTTTTAAAATAAAAATGTTCTTAAATACCAATTGAAAATATAAACTTAAAATAAACATGTTCTTTACATAGTTGCTCTTGATACCAATAAAAATTTCAATTGAAAGATAGTCAATAAAAGCTCTTGAAACCAATTGAAAGATAATCAATAAAAGCTCTTGATACCAACAATAAAATTTTTAATAAAAGTTCAAACTCTCTCGATACCAATATGAAACAAACTTATAAATAAACATGCATATATACTCAAATACTTCTCCCCCTTTTTGTCAATCATCAACAAAGGGGTTAAAGTAAACAATAAAACAATGTTCTCCCCCCTTTTTTTTTGAAAAAAAATCAACAAGGGGTGAAATCAAAACAAAACATTATGATACCAATTGAAAAAATATATCAAGTTAGTGCATCATGATACCAATTGAAAATAAACAAATAGGTAAACCAATCAAAAATTTTTTTGAAGATACTAATTGAAAGTAAATAAAACATTTTGAAGAAATCAACGAAAAATTTTTGATATCAATTGAAAGATATAAACATATAGGTAATCTTGATACCAATTGTAAAAATTAGTACCAATTGAAAATATTTTACACTTTTGATACCAATTTGAAAAACATAAACCAATCTTTTTGGGTAAACACTAAACTTATTTTACAATAGAGATACCAAATAGAGAATAATATCAATTTAATGTTTTTGATACCAATATTGAAAATGAAACATATACCAATTGAAAATAATTAAACATATACCAATTGAAAATAATTTTCATTAGGAGCGTATGATACCAAAAAATCAATATCATTTTTTAATCATTTTTCAACATAAAGTGTGGGAGTAAAATATCAAAAGTAAACAAAACCAATTGAAAGGTGAAATATGAATTTTCTCCCTCTTTATGAAATACCAAATAAAATGATGCATAAGCTTGTATAAGATACCAATTGAAAAATAATCAATTGAAATATAATAGTCATTTAAGGAATCGAGCTTAGCATAACCAAAATTTATGCTCAAAGATATAGAGATATAGTAAGCACAAATAAAATACATATATATGTATGGAAAAATTGAGTAGCAATCGAAATTGATACTATTTGAAGTTTAAGCACATATATATAAAAACATATGAGTATACAAAAAGAATGTCAATAGTGATACCAATTAAAAAGATACAATGATATCAATTGAAAACAAAATAAGATCAAGTGTATAACTCATACTTTCTACCACCATTTCATGCACATGTTTTAAATAGATTTTCAATAATGAGCATATAAGGCATGATCGCCCAACCAGCCGCCCTTGGATGGGTAGGGGTTTTCAAAAATAAGTTTAAAAATAACATAACACGATTGAAAACTCTACCATATGAAGAATACCGCAACTAGTTTAATGATAAACTTGTAAACTAGTACAAAATCCTTTAAGAAAGGAATAAAACAAAATATATTTCATAAAAAAATGTAAGTCATATGATCATCAACACTCAAAATCTATAAGGCACAAATCATACTCATGAAAAGAAAATCATGAGAAAACTTTTAAGTAAAGTGAGTGTATAAGAGTTATGTGAAACACATCATCATGAAAATAGGCAATCAAGCTCAATATGAAATTCCTTTAAAAAAACATGAAATACAAGAAAATCTAATTTTCATCAAAATAATTTAATCTTCAAGGCATATGTATGTTTTGTACAAACTAGAGCATACATACATATCCAAACATAAACGAGTCCATAAAAGTATATGCATGAAGGCAAGTGGCTCAAGGATGTATATGTATAATAGTTTAGACAAAATGGACATATACATGAAGTTTAACATAAACATGAAAAACATGTACAAAATGGGAATACAAGTCAAAATGTATGAATCATCAAAACTAGGCTATAATAGTACATCTAATGAGTACAAATGAGCATTCAAGCACAAACATATAATAATCTATTTGTGGCTCACTAGTTGTACAAGTATATATCCAAGTTTTAATGAAAACTAACATCTAAATAAGTAATCAAAACATGAATCATAGAAATCAAAACAAAACTTATATGATCATTATGGTAAATGAATATGCATTAGATCTAGGACATACACATTAGTTAAACTAAAGTGAGAACACTAAATATAAATCCATATAAACATGGGTGTATCAAATACTAATCATATATATCACTAATCTAAATATCATGACATTTAACATCCTAATCATGAAACATCAAAACATGCTAAAAATGAATAATATGAAAAGCACGTAAACATAGATAAGGAGTTAGAGATCGTTACCAAAACCATGAGGGTACATCTCTATGTCTCTAAACCGAGGTGGTCATCCCACCAAAATTCCCTTGAAAGTCATGCATCCAAATAGTCCTCTTTAAGCTCGGAACGCATCCACCTCAAGGCACCATCACTCTCACGTCATGTGAGAGCCCACACCTACATCAAATAAAATAGGGGGTGGTTTTTGGTACCCATACTCTTTTGAGTCCATAGGGGTTAGCTCCTTTCCTAACCCAAACAAATTTATTTGCTAAATTTACATCATGTATCTTATCAAAACAAAATTTAGCAAGGTGACCCTTACGTCCACAATGTGTACAAGTATACACATGAGCATACAAAGTGTTATGGGTGTGAACGTGGGAAGCATGTGTATGCCGTGGTTTGTGTGCATGCATAGGAAAAACTTATTTCTTTCGAAACATAGATTCCAAACGTGTATGGTTCATGGCATAATAGCTCAAAGTGGAGCCCAAACATTCAACACTTTCTTCAAAATATTTATATCATTTTTAATACTAGAAGATAAAGTGAAGCATACAGTAGGTGAGCTAGAATGTGAAGCTACACTAGTATGGCAAACATGAGAATCTATATCATTTTTCAAAGAAATGTTTTTCTTGGAAACCAAATCCAAATCCTTTGAAATAGAAGCAATTTTGTTTTTCAAGGATTCATTCTCTTTTAAGACAAAATCAAGTTTTGAAGTTAAAGTCTCATTTTTCTCAAAACATTTTCACAATCATTTTTATTTTTCAAACTTTCATTTTCTTTTAGAGCAAGATCAAGTTTGGATTTCAATGAATCCCTTTCATTAGAAATCTCCACTTTCTCTTGCAAAATCAAATCTAGTTTTGAACACAAATCCTTATTTTCTTTGTTAAGTCCAAAACTCTTCTTTTTCAAAAGAGTATATTTTTCAAGCAATTTTTTACAAATAATGGGGAGTTCTTCATTCAAAGCATTAGCATCAATATAATCATTATTAGAAGAACTAGCATCATCATTATCTAATTGAGTTTTCGAGTTTACCTCAAGGGAGTCATTCCCTTGGACCATGTAGCAATGTTGCTCGGATTCTCCACTAGATTCATCCTCCACAATGGTTGGCGTTTGAAGCTTGGAGGAGGTCAACGTGTTTCACACTGCAAAGGCGGAATCACAGTTAGAAACCATCATAAGATATTCTTTGTTAAGCGTGCTTCTAAGTGCCTCAAGGGCTTGTGCATTGGCCTCTATATGCTTGCTATTACCAAGATAGGATTTCTTGGTAGCGACAAGGAAAACATGCAAGCCTAGGGTTTTTAGGTACATGGACATCCTAGCCTTCCAAATAACAATGTTGGAAGTATCAAACATAGGAGGGTCTGCAATCCATTAGTGTGTGTGTAAACAATATAAGTTTGCAAATGCAACAAAACCAAGATCTAAACTCCTAGGTGGTTAAACCTAATATCAGGAGCGTAGGCTCTAATACCAATTGCAAGTACACTTAGAGGGGGGTGAATAGATGTACGTCTAATCTATGAACAATAATACGAAAATTAAAACTTAATTGCAACACACTTAGTGTAACCAAAGAGTAGCCGAATTCCCGGTGAAGGGCTCTGGACTAACTCCTCTGAATTCCTCTGAATAAGAGTTGAGGTGTGTATGCGTCGGAAAAGGAGGATTCGATTGTAAAATTCTTTTGATTGGATAGAAAATTACAACAGATCGGTCTTCCGATTACAAGGGAGGGAGGATGTTGAGTCTTGAATCCTCCCTTTGTTTAAGGCTGGGTTCTTCAAGTGGTGGTGGAGAGTGAATGTTGTTCTCCGTTGACCAGGTGACCGTCGAGACCTTCCAGGGATCTCCTCTTCGGATGGTAGATGGAGTAACTCAGCTCTGTCTACCAAAACTCTCAAAGAGAAGATAGGCAAAGATCAACTTGAACACAGCAAGTTCTCTGAAGGGTTTAACTCTCTCTCTCTCTTTTCTCTCAGAGCTCTTTTCTCCCAGAATTCCTCTGACTGAAAATCCGACTGTCAATTCGACTGTCCATTCTTCATAGCGACGGGGCTATTTATAGGGTTTCAGGGGCGTACGTGCATCCTAAAAACACTCCATAATGGGGGCTAACTTTCCCCGTTATGTGAGCCGTGATTGCCCCGAAACCGGGATGGTTACAACTGAGACGCGGGTGTCAACCCACGCGCCTTGGAGCTGCTGAGACGCGGGTTTCGACCCTCGTGCCTTGATGCTGTTGAGACGCGGCTGTTGAGCCTCGCGCCTTGATGCTGCTGAGACGCGGCTGTTAAGCCTCGCGCCTCGATGCGGCTGAGACGCGGCCAAAATTGGCTTTGCGTCTAGAACTTAGAATTCTGCTTTTTTAATGGCTTGTCTTTTAGTGATTTTTAGACAGCCTACAGAACCCCCTCTAAAGTTTTCGACATTCCGCAGTTAAGTGGGACGGATTTTGAAATACTTTGGACTCTAGCTGAGCTCACCCTTGTGACTGGACTGTCAATGCTCCGGGTTTGATCTTGTCTGGGGTATGGTCTTCGTGAGTGTACTGTGGAACTCTTTGAAGCCACCAAAGTTGATCGTGTTGAGTGTCTATATGCACAGTCTAAACCTCCCCGATTGCTTTAAGTCTGTCGTGGGTGCACTTTAAGCCATGAGTGGATGGTCGTCTGCTTGTGCCAGTGTACTGTTGAACTGTTCTGCAGAAGCAAGGACTGAACGTCAGCTTTAAAGTTGCGACTTTCATAGGGCTGCATCTTTTGGGATGAAAACGCGACTGTTATTCAGACGCGATTCTTGGGTTGATTGGAAGGATGCGAACTTTCGGAGAGACGCATCTTTTTGGAGTAAAGAAGCGATTTGTTGGACGCAACAATGGCCTAGCTGAAGAGGTGCGTCCATTGAAGAGGCGCGACTGTTGGGTGCGAATCCGTGCCATGCCATGAGTGCACTGCCACGTGTCCTGTGGAGCCGTCGGGACACCTTTTTGGCGTGCGAACTTCACGCTGCATTAAATGCACTGTCCACGCGTCAGGCGGTGATTCGGCGTCGAGCCAAGCGCCGCGTATCTTTGCGAATCACCGTGCCTATAAAGGGCGACAGTCATTGAGAGAGTCATTATCAATCTCTCTTTCGTCTTCGCTTGCATCTGTTAGGGTTTTGAGAAAAAGGATTTCCTTTGTTCTCTTCTCTTCCGTCTAGCATTAGATTCTTGATTCGCAATGGCACCCAAGGCCAAGCGAACTGCTTCATCGTCGAAGGCGGTTGTCACCGAGGCCCAAAGGGGCGGTTCCTCCATGCAGGAAGCCCCTATCTCAGGTATAACGCCATCAGGCTTGATCTTCGCCATTAGAGGGGTTTATGGAGTTCTTATAACCCTAAAAATCCCTTCTTTGAAGGAGAACCGCCAACGTGGATTCGAAACCGTGTTTGGTTCTCAGACGCGGTCTTCGAGTTAACAAACAAGGCGCGGGTTTGATGACCCTATCGCTTTTATCCGCTTGAGGATGTACTTGTTTGTTGAACATAGGGCGTCAGTAAGACTTGCGTTCCGAAGTCATCACTTAGAATGTTTCTAACTGTGAAAGATCCGGACGCAGACTTGATTCTTGCGACTGTGACATCAGATGCTGGTTTTTATGAATCTTGCACCGAGTCCAAGTACTTAGATATTTTTCATAAGTCTTGGATTTTGAAAACGCAGACTCCCTGCTGGCCTCACGGTCCTCAGGTCTGGACGCGGATTTTGATAATTTTCTGCGTCCAGTATCTCTTCTGCGTCTGAATTATAGACACTTAATCATTTTCGTTTAGACTTCTGATCAAGTGTCATTTTCTTATGCAGTGCGACACACTTCCAGCCCACTCTCCAAGAGGCGCCACTTCGGGCACATAGGTGGTGTTGACCGTGATTTAACCTTTGTGCTTCAAAGGACTGCTCCTGTGACTGCCGACAAGTTGAATGAGCGAAGGGAGAGGCTCTCCAACGTTGACGCGGCAACCTTTCGGGAGCTTATGACTGACGCGGCATTCACAACGAATGCTCGCGCTCCGATGGAGAAGCCTGCTTTCTTCTTTGGAGACCACATTAGCGAGGGCGGCTATTCTTTGCATGACGGAGATTTTAAATGGCTCCGTCAGATAGGGGATAGAAGATTCTTTCTTCCGAACATGGAGAGGATGTACCCACTATCTTATCTCCAGCACATGTCCGTCCCTCGAAAAATGACATGTGAGCTTTCCCGACCCGTCCCTGAGGTTACTCTCGGCAACTTAGGCTCCAAGAAGGTATATCATGCTGGTCATGATAAGGAGGCTATCGGCCTGTTTCCCGGGCTGTTCAGGACCGATCACCCAGTAGGAGAAACTCCTAAACTCGGCACCACCTTCCTCAACGCATTCATGAAAGTGGGGGGTGATTTTCCGGTCGACTTCCGTTCGCCCGGGTGGATCCGTTCGCCGGGTGGATCCGTTCCACTGAGAAGTATTGGTGGGGTAAGATGGTGAGTTTCGTCCTTGCCGATCTTGGAGGCCTGTTGGAGCATTTGGAATTGTACCAAGCGGTCAGGGCCGTGCAGTATGGTATTCCACCAAGTTCTCAAAACTTCTTTGGGATCCTGGAGCGTTACAATCCTCTGACGGAGACATTCTTCACTCCGGTCGGAGAGATGGGTCTTGCCCTGCACGAGTTATACGAAGTCTCGGGGCTGGTAATGGGGGACTCCCTATGAGGAATACGTCCCGACCACTGAGGAGCTTCACCTTTTGAAGAAAGCGTCTCCTCGAGTGTACGAGGCTTACTGGGAGGTGTTATGTCACTTCCACATTTGCGGCCAGATAACCTCTTGGAGGGCGAGGGGAGTCAAGCAGCTGTCTTGGGCAAGCTACTTGTTTAATGGCGTCAATCAGAAAGACCATCCAGTGACCCGACTGGCTCCCAGCTCCGACGAGGAGATTGCCGATAGGATTCAGGCTTCTGTAGACTCCTACACCACGGAGTCGAACGAGGATACTTTCGAACCTGACACGGTTTTCGAAAGTTTCCATCATCAAGCCCGGACCCCTATCTCCAATCGAGCACTGTTGGCGGGCTTCTTAATGTTGTGGTTGAAGCGCTGTGTGGTGCCGACACTGCCACATGAAGTGATTGTTGCCGACGTAGTGTACCCGGCGGTGCTCCTGGCTTATGGTAGGCCCATAGCCCTCCTTCCGGCCATGGCGACCGGTATTCAAAGCGGGTTGCGGGCCTTAACTCAGAGTTTGTGCAGGGTAGAGAAGGTTGTCGACTCCCAGGGTGAGCCGATTGTTGACTCAGAGGGGAGGCCGACGGTAAAACGTCCCAACCCTCGGGTTGAACTTCCCTACACGTACCTAATGGCTTGGTACGTTATGCACTGTCCCTCCCTGATGATGCCGGTGTCTTGGAGTGAGGGGTTTACCCCTTTCGTACAGCGGTTGGAGGGTTCAAGCTGGTGTAATACTTATATGTATTTCATTCGGAAGTGCATTCTAGCTGCTTCGAACTACCAGCTCAATCGCTGCTTCTCCGAGATTGCTGGTGCATCTTTCAGGGATAAACTTGCTGACTTCGTGGGCCCAGATGACTTCACGAGGCTGTCATCGGGAGTTTTCTGGTGGTTGGTCAATATTCGGCCTGGGTATGTGCTTTTCCGACAAGGGAATTCGTGCACGATCGAGCCGTACATGCCGAATCGCTTCGCCCGACAGTTCGGCTATGATCAATTGTATGTCAGTAACTCCAATGCTCGACTCGCCTTCAGTGGGAACTTGTTTAAAGGTGCTCGGGCTTGGTATTATAGTGTGGCCGGAGGGACGGAAGCGCTTTTTCATCTGCCCCCCAAGGAACCGAAAGGCTGTACAAGCCTTAGCTTCTGTACCTGGTACTTCCAAGCCAACCAAACGCCTGACTTTGCTCCGGAGTACTCATGCATCGAGAGTATCAATGCATCTTACGAAGCAAAGTTGGGGTCCAACAAACGCTCACGAGGCGTTGAGGAGTATCGGAAGGCTTTGAAGGAGACCAGAAGGGTATCAAGGGAGGAGCCGCGACAGCAAAGGGTCGACAGGTGGCGCGTAAGCGTCCTCAAGGCTCTACTTCCACTGTTGAGCCTGCCCCAAAGAAGGTCCGGAGAGACTTGGCGGCCGCAGTTTCTCCGTCCGAAGACATCCCTTCTGGTGTTGAGGAACAGAGGGAAGAATCGGAAGAGATGAGGATGACGCCCCTTAGTCCGTACCTGTGGGTTGCGCAGCAGGGGCCCCAGGATTTTAGAGGAAGGGGAGTTCGCTGACAAACCCACTGCCGCTGACGAGGCTGAGCAGGTTGAAGTCGACATAATGAGCGGAGGTGATGTTGAGATTCCAGGGGTCTCAATTCAGCCCGGGTCTTCCTCGGCTCACGAGAGGAGGGATGAGGCACAACAGCCTAGGTCCCCTAGTGTATTAATCCCCAGCCCTTGGGTAGTTGACCCCAGCCCTACCACTGGGGTATTTGGTGGCAAGGCCCCGGTTGCCGAGGCTTCTCGCGTTGCACTATCGTCTTCTTCATCCGAAGAAGATGGGTTTGATTCAGGCGATGAGGTCGACTTTGGCGATGAACCTGCTCCTCCTGATCCGAGTAAATTCTCACACATCTCGGAGGAGGAAATATATGGGTGTGAGCCGGTGACGGCGTCACCACCAGCGGCAGTTATTCCTGCTGAAGCCGCTGAAGGTACTCCTTTCGCTTAACTCATCCTTTTAACTAGGAAAAGGATTTTGACATTTTCTTTTTCATTTGGCTTCATATCGCAGGGCTGGTCGCGGTTAGCGAGGCCGCTGCTTCCTCCCAGATCGAGGAGATGATACAGGAGCTGGCCCAGCAGGAGAGAGTTGAGGCTCCTATTACTGGGATGCCTCAAGAGAGGCCAATCATCGAAGTCAGGGAGACCTCCACCCTGCAGGGTTCGCCTAAGAACTCGCCATCTTTGGACCCTCAGCTAGGTAAAGAAATATTGATATTTTGAATGTTTTCCTTTTACTGTCGTAGCTGATATTCTTGTAATTTACAGAGGGCACTGAGGAAGCTCAGGTAGGAGACTTGGCGGTCAGTGCCTACCCGGGAGGTCGTACAGCTCAAACCTCATCCAAGGACCCTGAAGAGGTCGAGCTTACTGTCATTTCATCGGTTGTGGAGGTTTCTACGGACGTAGTACCCCCAGAAGTGCCGGCGGCTACTCTTGCTCCTGCCGCACCCGTAGTCAGCCCGACTCCTGTACCGGAAGAATCGGCTTACATCCCTCACCCCGTGATAGAAAGGGGATCGGGGAGCACTTTAGGTGGTGATACCATGGGGATTCTGACACACCAGATGGTGCAGCAGTTCTTTGCCTCGATGCGATCATGCATTGATTTCATCCTGTCTGGGGATAGCTCCTTTGAATTCGCCCGAATGTTTCTTGGAAACCTGGTCGAGAACATCAGTTTAGCCGGAGGCCCTTCACCAGCCAAGGCGTGTCTGCTGCTGGTGGAGCAGTTGGGACATAACTTGAGACAGCTTCGATCCCTGGAGAATGCTGGCTCATTTCACGAGGCCCAGGAAACTCTGAATAGGCTCACTGCTGCTCAAGAGCAAGAGCGAAGATAAGTGGAAGAGAAGATAACCGAAAGGACCCGTCTTCTCGAAGGTTTCCAGGCTGATCATCAAAAGCTAGCGGTCGAGTCAAAGGAATCCGAGATGATCATGCAGGCTGCGAAGCAGGCTATCCTTGACTCTCGGGCTACTATAGCCAGAGCTGAGGCTTTGATTGTTCTTAATGAACAGAAGCTTGCTACTTCTGAAAAGAGGCTAGCGGAGTTAGAGGCTGCCAAGGTGCAAGTTGAAGCAAATCTCTCTGTTTATTCCTCTGAGCTGGAATCCCTCCGAGTACAAGCGAAGAGATTTTTATCCGAGGAGGATCTGCGGGCCCAAGCTCTCATGGAGGCTGAGAAGGCGCGCCAACATGAGATACATCGCCTTAGAGAACAAATCCGTTCTTTGGCGAACCAGGACTTTTAGCCTTCTTTTTTTTTCTTGTAAAGAAAAGGACACTCTATTTACCAAGAGTGTTTGTATCTACTTTTATCATTTTTGAATAATAAAAGTCGTTGAAATTTTTGTTCCATCTTCATTGCCCCGCTGTAGATGAATCCAACCTCTCAATCACAGATTTTGGTTGTGCTCCCCTACTAACTGTGAATACTGAACTTAGGTAAAACTAAGTTCTTTTGATGAAACGCAACGTCGATTCATAAAAAGAGACGCGGCTCTGAGGCACGCGATTCTGACCTGCCAGTGAAGACGCGGTTCAAGCGGACGCGAAGGATGCAGTTTTGAGTGTGATTCACTGGCCGCAATCCTTAACTTCATCCAGACGCAGAGTTCAGGATACATTAAGAATGTGGTCTTACGCCCCTTAAAATTGACGCAGTCAGGGACGCGACGCTGAGACTCGGTGCAAGACCCATCATCATCTATGTAGACGCAGCTCCAAGACACTTGTAAAGGTGATAGGCCTTCTCTGCTGAAGATGTAAGCTTCGGGACGCAGCTTTATGCGCTTTCCCACTGAGACCCCCAGAATGAGTCCCTTTTGTTGATGGACGCAACCTTGAGTCGTCCGAGAGACGCGGAGCAACTTTGAGTCATCCAAGAGACGCGAAGGGTCTTCTAACTTGGAATGAAGGAGGACGCCACTTTTTGAAAAAGAGGCGCGAGCCTCTGGACGCGGCTCTCACATCTGCGTTTGGCGCAACTTCCCAGGTGTTATGTGTAGCCTGTCATAAAGATCCTGTGAGATTTTCAAACGTCAAGTCTTCGTTGACGATTGGGAACCCGCATCATCCGTTGTTTCTCGAAGCTGTTGTCCACGCGTCGGTTCTTCATTGGGCTTAGGCGTTAATGCCTTTTAATGCCAAACCGGCGCTGGCGGTTGGAGACCAGCGTCTTCGATGCTTCTCGAAGCGACGCTCCACGCGTCAGCCTTCCATTGGGCTTTGACAGTCGTGCGGTCATTAAGGCCGACGGTTCTAATTGATGAACCATTAATTATGGTTATTATGAGCTGCCTATAAATAGGGCTTACCCCCTTCCTTTAGCAGTCCCATACTTGGACTATTCTCTTTTAACAGCGAGTGCTCTGAGAGACTCCATCTTCTCCCTCCAAGGACTTTACCAGGGGCTTGCCTCCATGGATGAAGATGACCCAGAGCTTTCATGCTTCTGTTTGGTCTCTTCAGAAGATTACCACTGTCAAGTGATTTCAATAACAGAAAGCGTCTCTTTGAGCACCTTTTATGTCCGCGCTTCAATGCAGAGAGTTCAACTCTCAATAGAGGCCTCTGCGGGTACGCCGTCCCAATTTGCCATGATATTTTTTAGTCCAACTAAGTCTGAATTTTGATATCTCTTAAAGAGATATTATCATCTGGATGAAGTCTTAGTTGGTGCATTCCTTTTCTGGAATTTACGCCATCGACTTAAACTTCTCTGGACGCCAATACAGTGGGCTTTGGCCCCTGGCTGCCGGTTTTGCACACAGAGCTTGCGCCTTGAGGCCGTTGACTTTGAAGAATTTTAACTTCGGGCTGGAGGTCTCTGGCCCGAATCTTGCAACTCCTGTTCATTCAACAGGGAGATGGCAATTTTCGTGTCTGATTCTCTTCACGTCTCGTCCTTTAAGCGCGGATGCAAAATGAGACTGCGTCTGAATTCTGTGTATATCACAATTTTGACCGCGTCTGTTTCTGCCAGTGAAGACGTGGTTCACTGTGCGGGTCATTTCCGCGTCTGAAGTCCTCAGCGATAGCTGCGTTTATCACTTAGCGTCTTCTGTTGAAGTATACTAAGCTTCAGATTTTCTAATTTTGTTGCTCCTTGCAGGTAGGCTTGATCATCCTTTTTTTCATGTTCGTTGGGCCCTTGGGAGAATATATCGGCCAGCGAACTTGGTCGATGGTCGACCACAGGAGAAGAAGTCATGACTCCTGTCTTCAGGAGATGGGGACCGGACCCTCGCCAAGATCTCTTTGAATTCAATACACAATCATGCTTCTTGGCATGGCATGGTCAGAGTGAGGATGGCGGCGGGGGTAGCGGTGTATATAGTGGTGGGTAGCATCCCCTGTGAGGTCTCAAAACCTCCTTTCTTACCCCAGAAGTGACATCGAGGAAACTCCATGCTCGCTGGACGACCTTCTGGCGGAAGAGATGTTCATCAACGAAGGATCATACCCCCACTTCGGATGGTCAGGTGGAATCAGAAGACTCTGCTGCCTTTCGACCTCAAGAAACACCATTGTTCTCGATCAACCAGAGACTTCTTCGATGTTTTACATCATGCATCGTGGTGCAACCAGCTTCTGATCGTTGCCACAATGTCTGATCCTACTTTGGTGCCCTTCCAAACATCTTGTACTTGGAATTGTATGCAGCTTTGAGGAGTGAGTGCAACCTCTGAGAGAGAGAGAGAGAGGGACTTCTTTGTGTACTCCTTAACTGTAACACTCAATCTCATTGTATAAGAGAGCGTTTTGTATCACTTTCATATGCCTGGATATAAATAAAAGTGACACTTTTCTTTTTGTCTCTTCTATTGTCTTGAACTCTTTTGTCTCTTTTTAGTCAGATGCATAGAAGCAAAGAATCTTTGGCTTGTCAAAACTATGATGAAAATTTTAACAAGTCAAATTTTGTGGAGAAAAGATCCTATCTGAGGAACCCCACAATGCTGTCAGAGGTGTGATATTAACTTGACAGAGATAAGATAATTTTGGTGGGCCTGCCACTTTATAAAAAGAAAGTGACAGGTTGAATCGGTACCCCCAGGGAAGATGAACTTTTATCAGAGGTTTGGGATTAACTTGATTAAGATCAGCTGGGGAGTTAATGAAAACACTGTTAATGGTGTAATGTTAACCTAACAATGTTTTTGGGTAGACTTGTTGTTCTGTTGAGGAGAATAACAAGTGAGGCTAGATTCGCGGGGGATCTAGGAAAGTTTTTACCGTTAGAGGTGTGATATTAACTTAACGGGTTGAAAGTTGTCCTGTCAGAAGTGTGATGTTAACTTGACAAGAATGTGAATCAGAGGTGTGATATTAACTTGACTCAGAAGCATTTCAGCTTTCATTTGGGAAAACTGAAAGTGTCACTGTCATAGGTGTGATGTTTAACTTGACAATGAGGGTAATACTAGAGGTGTAATTTTGAACTTGGCATTGGTCATCTCGACTTTGACAAGGAAGTCCGAGGGAAAGTCATGGCCATAAGTGTATTGTTGAACTTGGCGATGACCTGGATGCTAGAGGTGGAGTGTTTAACTTAGCATCGTTCATTTCAGCTTCGATATGGAAGTCTGAAGGAAGGTGACTGTCAGAGGTGTGATGTTAACTTGACAGAAATTCGATGTACTGTTTAGAAGTATAGTGTTAACTTAACAGTAATTTGTCAGAGGTGTGGTATTAACTTGACAGAAATTGATTTGCGATATGAGCAATTTGAGGACCTGTCATCCTATTGATGAGAATGGACAAGTGGAGTTTAAAAATGTCAGAGGTATAGTGTTAACTTGACAAATTTGGATTTGCGATATGAGCAATTTTGAAGACTTGCCATTCTATTAATGAGAATTGGCAAGTGCAGTTTGAAGTGCCAGAGGTATAGTGTTAACTTGGCAACGACTGTATTTTGTAGACCTACCATTCTGTGGATGAGAATTGGTAAGGGATTTTGGAGGGGAGAGTGGAGTCATGTCCACTTAGAATTTTTAGCAAACCCTCAGCTATCAACGGATTTGAGGTGCCTTTACCAACTACCGTTTGAGTTGGGCTAGCCATGCTATTCCTTCAGCATGATGAGTTGTCGAAGACTTATGTTGGGCTTAGAAGCCAACATTTTTCTCTATCCTTAGCCGTTGGAGGCGTCGGATCAAAGGGGATCATGTCCCTTAGGATTTTTAGCAAATTCTCAGCTGTCAACGGGTTTGATATGCCTTTACCAACTACCGTTTGAGTTGGGCTAGCCATGCTATTCCCCTCAGCATGATGAGTTGTCGAAGGCTTATGTTGGGCTTAAAAGCCAACATTTTCCCTTATCCTTAGCCGTCGGAGGCGTCGGATGTTAATGAAGAAACTCTTCTTGTTTTGATCAGAGGTGTAATTTTGAACTTGATCGGAGGAGGAGTATTATTAAGGATAGTACTTCTTCAAGAATCTGCCATTGATCGGCATCATGAGTGTATCGCCATTTGAAGTTATGAGGCGATACGATCCATTTGAGTAGACTGACTCTACTAGAATGGTCCTTCCCATTTGGGCTGGAATTTTTCTTTTGTCTTGTGCGTCATCACCATGGGTCTTCTGACGGCTAAGACAAGGTCGCCTTTCTTGAAAGTTCGCACTTTAACTTTCTTGTTGAAGGCTCTGGTAATTCGAGCTTGGTAAAGCTCGATTTGTTGTTGGGCCTGCAGACGTTTGTCATCCAAGGCTTCCAATTCTTGGAGTTGCTGTCGATGCTTCTCCTCTGTTGTCATCTCCGCTGTCAGGACGACGTGTAGAGATGGAATTTGGATTTCGAGTGGAAGGACGGCTTCACACCCATATACCAAAGAAAATGGCGTAGCTTTAGTTGGGGTTCGCACAGTTGTGCGGTAGGCCCATAAGCATTCACCCAGCTTGTCGTCCCAATCACGTTGACTTTTCGAGACGAATTTCTTGAGAAGCTTGCCAATGGTCTTGTTGAAAGCTTCTGCGAGGCCGTTAGCGGCAGAATAGTATGCCGTTGAGGACACACTCTGGATTCTGAACTTATGGCAGAATTTCTGGAAAGCCTGGCTGATGAATTGGGGTCCGTTGTCGTGGACAATTCGCCGAGGTATCCCAAAACGGTAGATGACGTGATGTTTCACGAATTTGATCACATCAGATGATTTCACCTCCTTCAAAGGGATGGCCTCAGCCCATTTGGAGAAGTAATCGGTTATGACCAAAAAAAACCGATGCCCTTTTGACGATGGAGGGCTGATAGGGCCAACCACATCCATCCCCAACATTTCAAATGGCCAAGTAGAAGCCGTGGAGTGAAGGTAGCCTGGTGCTTGATGGATGAAATCGCCGTGTACTTGGCAGGCGTGACATCTTTTGGCATAGGTGATGGCGTCAGCGATCATCTTGGGCCAATAATATCCCAACCTTTGGAGTCGGTATGCAAGTTTTGGGCCAGGTTGATGGGCTCCACACATGTCGTCATGGGCTTCTTTCAATACCTCCTGTGTCTCCTTTTGTGAAAGGCAGCGAAGCAAGATCCCGTCATGCGATCGACGATACAGTGTTCGCGTAATCGTATTATAGTAGTATTTGGGGGCTTTCCTTCGAATGGCAGCCGCTTCTTTGGTGTCTTCAGGCAGGATGCCATATAGGACATAATCAATGTAGGGGAATCGCCAGTCTCTAGGCTCTGGACCGGTTGACAATTCCAGCGCTTCTTTGCTTTGAGAATCTCCCTTTGACTCCTGATAGTCCTTGAGAGCAATTCTCGGGCAATACAGGTCGTGGTTGTAGACGAATATCTTCTCTATTGCTCCGGCTAGAAGAGCTAAGGAGGCCGCGAGGGATGCCAGTGCATCTGCATGCGCATTTTGCCTGCGCGGTACATGGTCGATGTAGAAGTTTGTAAACTTCCCAGCCATGTGGACGGTTGCATTGTAATAAGGTACTAGGTCCTCATGTCTGACTTCGTACTCCCCGCGAACTTGGTTGACGATGAGTTTAGAGTCGCCGTATGCCTCGAGATTTTTAACGCCAATCTCATCGGCGAACTGCATCCCAATCAAAAGAGCGTTGTACTCCGCTACATTGTTGGAGCAAGATTCGGTAAGCGAAATGGCTCGGGGAATCACATAATTCTGTGGGGGGAGACGAGTACTACTCCTACCCCTACTACTAGGTGTCCTTTTGAGCTTGTTCTGGATGCACCGTCAAAGAAGAGTTGCCACACTTGACTTTCAAACGATGTCTGAGTCAAACAGACTTCGGCCACTTCATCTGGGAGATCCTCGTAGAGTTTGGTTGCCCTCGGATCTGGGTGCTCAGCTAGGAAATCCGCCACCGCTTGTCCCTTAATAGCCTTTTGTGGTAAAAAATGCATCTCGTATTGGGATAGCAATATGGCCCATTTTGCCAGCCGGCCGTTCAATGATGAACGCTTAGTCATAAGTAACCTCAGGGGGTTGACTTTTGATATGACGTTTATAGTTTGGCCTACCAGATAGTGTCGCATTTTCTTAATGGCGAACACTAATGCCAAACATTCCTTCTCGATCGGATTATACCGATGTTCGGCCCCGATCATTGTTCTACTCAGATAGTAGATTGCTTTTTCTCGTCCTTGATCATCATTCTGGGCTAGTAGAGCTCCCAAAGAATGATCCATTGCTCGGACGTATACCAGGAAAGGTTTTCCGGATATCGGAGCTGCAAGGACTGGTGGTTGGGTGAGGTATTGCTTGATTTCCTCAAATGCTTGTTGGCAAGCGTCATCCCAAATGAACGAGACACCCTTCTTCATTAGTTTAGCGAAGGGTTGGCATCTTCCGGAGAGATTTGAGATAAACCTGCGGATGTATGCCAATCGTCCTTGCAATCCCCTGAGTTCCTTGAGATTCTTCGGGGGTTGCATCTCCTGAATAACGCGAATCTTTTCCGGATCTAAATGAATTCATGTGGAAGTCACTACAAACCCTAGGAACTTGCCGCTGGCCACCCCCAGGAAGGATTTGGTAGGGTTCATCTTCAACTGATGGGCCCGCATGATGTCGAAGACAACCTTTAGATCAGTGATATGATCACCTTTAGCGCGGCTTTTTACCGCAATGTCATCAACATAGCATTCCACTGTTTTGCGCATTTGCAGCTGGAAAATGGTGTTCATAGCCCTTTGATATGTTGCCCCCGCATTCTTCAGTCCGAAGGGCATGACGGTATAGCAGTAGACCCCCAATGGTGTCCTGAAGGAGGTGTGCTTTTCGTCGTCAGGATACATTTTGATTTGATTGTATCCTGAGAACCCGTCCATGAAGGACATTCGTTCGAATCCGCAAGTATTGTCAATCATGACGTCTGTGATTGGCAGTGGGAATTCGTCTTTGGGACAAGCCTCGTTTAGATCACGGAAGTCGATGCAGATCCGGATCTTTCCGTTTTTCTTAGCAACGGGGACGATGTTGGCTACCCAATCGGGATGTTGCTCTTCCCTGATGAAGCCAGAATCTATGAGCTTTCTGACTTCTGATTGAATTGCCTCCATTATTTCTGGACGGAACCGTCGCTGTTGTTTGACAGGCTTTATGTCCGGATTGATGTTGAGGCAGTGCATAGCCACTTGAGGATCAAGTCCAGGCATGTCTTCGTAATTCCAAGCGAAGACATCTTTATATTCTTGAACAAGAGATATTAGATCCTTTTTCTCCGACGATGACAGGCCGTCGCTTATGAAGATGGGCTTAGGGTTAGCCTCATCTCCTAGATTGATCTGAACAATCTTGTCTTCTGTGGGTGGCTCTCGCTGTTCAAAGCGGGTATCCCAAAGAGTATTTAAATGTTTGATCCAAGGATCTGTATCGGATTGGATCATTTCTTCATCTCCGTCTTCCAGGTGGCTTGTTGAAACCATGTTCACTGAAAGTTCCCCGAAGATGTTGCCGACACTGACATCTGATTCCCACGATGACGTGCCTGAAGAGTAATCGTGATCTGACAATTCTCGAGAATCAGAGGCAGGTGGAGTCGGAGTTGATACATAGCCCAACCCCCTGCGAGTCTGATGATAATAATCGGGTGCTTTTCCTTTGGCACAAAGGATCGAAGTAGCGTTCTCCTTCCTTTGCCGAAGTTCAACCCGAGTCTACTGGTTAGGTCATACCTCATGTTTTTCATCATTCTGAGTGCCTTTGGCTCATAATGACCGAACTGAGGGGATTCCTGCTCGCTTTCTGATTCTTCATGATTCATTCGTTCGGATTCAATTCGTCCGAAAAGAATTGGTCTTTGGCCCTTCCTTCTCGCTGGAACCATGAATATTGATTGTTGCGCATCGCCGACATTTCGACATGTTCCGAAGGACGATTTCACTGGTACATGCAACGATGTCAAAGCATCCATTGCCGACCAGAGATCGTCATCCACGTCGGTACTAGTGTCTGACGGCACTGAATCAGAAGTAAACACAGAAAAATATGCTAAATTTAATTCTTCATTAATGTACCAACCGCCTACATCATCGGCGGAGGTATTATCAACATCGGGCTTATTAATGCCCGTTACAGGTGGATCTAGCTCCCACACACACTCATCTTCCTCCAGCTCGGTGTCGGCTTCATTGCCAGAGTCTGGCTCCTCTGGTTGCGGGACTTCATCTATTTCCACAGATTCCTGATACAGGAGGGAATCTGTGAAATAATTCTCCACTCCCTTGAACGGATGTCTCTCGGCAATCAGCGTTCGCACCTTTCCACTCCCGTCAATGTATTTCATGACTTGGTGGAGAGTAGAGGGAACGATAGAATTGCGATGAATCCAGGGTCTTCCCAGCAGTAGATTGTAGGAGGTGTCAGCATCTATGACGTAGCATGTCACCTCTGACCTTAGGTCTCCAATCTGGCATTTGAGCTTGACCTTCCCCATTGGACGGGTACTATTGGCATTGAACCCATAAATGGTCGTCTGGGTAGGGCTCAAACGGTGAGCAGGAATCCCGAGATGTTGCATGACCCTGCGAGGCATAATGCTCAATGCTGACCCGGGATCTACCTGAATGCGGTTCACCTCAGATGATCCAATATACCCTGCAAAGTAAAGGGGTCGATCATGCTTCCCGTTGACTTGCATGTCTTCTGCCGTGAAGGTGATGCAGGGAATATTTTGGGAGGCGTGGAGGCAATCCTCTACATCTTCCTCCTTTGGTAGCTGGGTCATGAAGACTTCAGCATTAGCCAGAGTTTCTTGTAGAGCTTCTCTGGTTGACTTTGATAGTCTAAGAAGCTCATAAAGCGTAATCCGCGCCGGGATGTTGGCTAGTTGAGCCAGGACATCAAAGCGGTAAGGTGCTGTGGATCCTTCCGCTATGTCTTTTGAAAGAACTCGAGAAAACCGAAGTTCTTTATGTTTCTCCCCGGGTTGCTTCGTGGAGGGCTTGGCTGGCTCTGCAGTGGGTCTTGGAGGAGTTACCGCCACTTCGCCATACTTTTTCAAATATGGCTGCCCCGAACGGGTTTCTGCCACCAGCTGACTGGGTTCTGCGGCCAGAACTATTGTCTCCTCTTCTGAGTCGGTTAGCGAGGGAATATCAGTTTCCGCTTCTCGAGAAGAGGCACACACTACGTTGCAGGATGAAGCCTTTGTTTTGCCTTTGGACTTCTTGCTGGTTACAATAGTCCATTGCTGGCCATCAATAAGGTCGGGATGAACCCACATGACTTCTCCCCGAGGTGTGGGAACAGGTACCAAGCCCTTTTCTTGCTGCTGGTGAGGGTCTGTGTTGACCATTCTCAGCTCTCCTCTTGGGATAGGGACTACTCCAGAGGGTGTTGGGGGTTGTCTCCCAAACTGGAGAACTGACGTCATATTAGCCGTCACCTTCTTCTGCTCTGGTCGGAGTTTCAATACCTCCGCGTCAATTAGGGCCTGAAGGATGTCCTTGAAGACATAACAGCTCTTGGTAGGGTGTCCCAACATCCTGTGGTACATGCAGTAGCTGGGATTGTCGGTTTTACCGACTTCCTCGGGGCGCCTAGCTTCAGGAAGCTTCAGTCGATTGCTCTTGTTGAGTAATTTGAAGAGCGAGTCGACATGTTCATTCTTGAAGGAATACTGCTTGTTGGCCCGTGGTTGGCTTGAAGAGCCACTTTCCTTGACCGGTTGAGGTTTGACAGGGGACTTGGTCTCTGCTGCCAAGTTATCCTTCCTTTTGGCTTGGAGGGATGTGTCTGGCGCACGCCTTGATGACCTCTCAGGCCTGGGTTTGTTTTCTTCCGCTCTGACGCGGGCGACAATCTCCTCAGCCTGTTCACCTTGTTGGACTAATTGCTTCCAGGTGCGGCTTTCAGTAACTCCTATTTGAGTAAGGAGTGAGGTTTGGAGATTGTGGCGGCATGTTTCCACCAGGGTAACCTGGGTCATACCGCTCGGACATCGGAGTGCCACGTTCCGAAATCTTTCCACGAAAGACTTAACGGACTCTCCCTTTCGCTGCTTGGTGGCTAAAAGGGTAGGCATGTTGACCTCCGAGTCATCTTCAAAGAAGCGTGTTAAGAAAAGCTTCTCCAAATCACCCCAGTTCTTGATGGAACCTTCTGGGAGCTTCATGAACCATTCAAAGGCCAGCCCTTTTAGGGTGCCGATAAATAAACGCGCCAGGATGGCGTCGTTATCTACCACATTCCCAGTTTGGTACTTGAAATAGTAGATGTGTTGGTTTGGTAAACCTTTCCCATCAAATGCTTGGAGGGTTGGAGCCTTGAACTTGGGCGGGTATGGAACCAGGTCCCATTCGGCTGGATATGGGCGGACCACTCCTGCTTCTTGGAGACCTTTCCGATTGGTAAGGGCTTCAAGGCACTGCTCCAACTGATTCATTCTTTTAGAATGAACATTTCCCTGGTCTTGATCGTTCTTTTCCTGCGACGAGGATTTAGACGAACCAGAGGTGGGTTGCTCTTTCTTCTCGAAGTGTTCGGAAGATGAGCTTTCTCCCTCTTTTCGTTTGCCCTTAGACTTTCTAGGGGGAGATTTCCTCCTGTCTTCGAGCAACTGTGCGAGCATCTACTTGAGAGAGTCGATGGATTCTTGCTGAGCACGAATCATCTCGAGTTGTTCCTTCTGGACCTGGGCTTGCAGCTCCAAGCGCTTAGTGGTCTCCTCAGGAGTGCTCGTCATATATGTGAAGGCCTCTTTCTATAGAAGAGTTTGAGGCCTGCGACTCTGCAATGGCAGGGTGCGAGTCATTAATCTCAATGCCCCGGGCTAGGGCATTGTAGTTAATCGGGGGAATGGCCCCGGTCCGGGTGCGAGTGTGTCGGTACACTCCTTCCGTTTCAGAATCAGCCTCGTCAGAGCTGACTACAGGCTGTTTTCCTCTGCTCCTGCTCGCCATGTTAGCAGTGAGCTCTGGATACTCAGTGTCAGAGAAGATCCTCCGCCTGTAAGAGCGTCTTCTTTTGGCTAATGGGGGGATCAGGGTCAGCTGTCTAACTAAGGACTGCTGGTTCACGCTTGAACCGCAACGGCACTCAGAGAGCATGGAGATGAGCCGTTGGCAGCAACATGATGAAGTGGTTTGATTGACACTTCTTTTCTTTGTCAAGTAATCTCTTAGATCTATGGGAAGAGGATCAAAGAGATTAGCCTCGCAACTTCGAGGGCGGGAGGCATCCTTGCGCTGTACAGCTTGGACGCAGGATTCAGAGACGCGGTTCTCACGTCGCAGCTTTAGGACGCGTGCCTGGCGTCTCTGCTGAGAGGAGACGCGGCTGTCGCGTTGCTGCTTGGTGCGTCGGGGTAAGGCCTCTTGAGAGAGAGTGGGCTGCTGGGCCCTACGCCTAAGGGCGCGCGCTTCTTGTACTTGTCGAGGCGCGCAGGCTTCGTCTTGGCGTTTGGTGAGTTGGACTTCAGAGGATCTAATTTGGGGAGTCTCGCGTTTGGGCCGCCAAACGCGGACTTCGCGTGCTTGACGTGGCGCGGCCAAGGCGCCGGATTGAACTTCGCGTTCTGCCTCAGTCAGACAATCAGAAGTTCCAACTTGCAGTTGACGCGCACGCCTCCTCTGTCGACGCTCAGCGTTTCGGTTGCGTCGTGGAGGTGGAGAGAAACCAACGACGACCTGGTGCTGAGGGAGAGGGTGGACTGGCTGGACACCAGAGATTTTGACCACGCGGGTCTCTTGAGAGACGCTGACGCGTGTGTTCCGCATGGCGCGGTTGGTCGCAACGGCAGTTGTGCCTGAGACCACGCGGGCCTCCTGAAAGACGTTGCCGCGTGTATCCTGCTTGGCACAGTTGGCTGCGACACCCTTTACAGCAGCAGCACCCGAGAGAGCCTCAGATCGGACTTCGGGGCGATTCCAGTCGAGACCTTGCGGCAGACGCGGGTCCTTGGGCTCTTGGAGCCGGAAGAGAGAAACTCTTCATACTTTGCCTGGTCGAACTCGACAACGAGCGATTCGACCATCTTCCCCTTATGGAGGACGTCACCTTGCACCACGATTTGTTCGTCAGTGACAAATGTAGTCCCCAGCGGAGTCGCCATCTCTGTATGCGTCGGAAAAGGAGGATTCGATTGTAAAATTCTTTTGATTGGATAGAAAATTACAACAGATCGGTCTTCCGATTACAAGGGAGGGAGGATGTTGAGTCTTGAATCCTCCCTTTGTTTAAGGCTGGGTTCTTCAAGTGGCGGTGGAGAGTGAATCTTATTCTCCGTTAACCAGGTGACCGTCGAGACCTTCCAGGGATCTCCTCTTCGGATGGTAGATGGAGTGACTCAGCTCTGTCTACCAAAACTCTCAAAGAGAAGATAGGCAAAGATCAACTTGAACACAGCAAGTTCTCTGAAGGGTTTAACTCTCTCTCTCTCTCTTTTCTCTCAGAGCTCTTTTCTCCCAGAATTCCTCTGACTGAAAATCTGACTGTCAATTTGACTGTCCATTCTTCATAGCGACGGGGCTATTTATAGGGGTTTCAGGGGCGTACGTGCCTCCTAAAAACACTCCATAATGGGGGCTAACTTTTCCCGTTATGTGGGCCTTGATTGGCCCCGAAACCGGACGGTTACAACTGAGACGCGGGTGTCAACCCACGTGCCTTGGAGCTGCTGAGACGCGGGTTTCGACCCTCGCGCCTTGATGCTGTTGAGACGCGGCTGTTGAGCCTCGCGACTTGATACTGCAGAGACGCGGCTGTTGAGCCTCGCGCCTCGATGCAGCTGAGACGCGGCCAAAATCGGCTTTGCGTCTAGAACTTGGAATTCTGCTTTTTTAATGGCTTGTCTTTTAGTGATTTTTTAGACAGCCTACAAGGTGCTATATGAAGCTCTCTTGGTTAAACAAACCAAACATGTATATGATATGACAATATGAAGCAATGCACAATATAAGAGAGAGAGAGAGAGAGAGAGTTAGAGTAAGTGGATCAAACACAAACACTAAGATATGTTTCGATGTTCGAGCACACAGCTCTACGTCCCCGCCTTCACACAGAAGGATTTTCACTAACTCGTCCACACAGGACTTTCCTCACAGGGAACCTCCACTGAGGATTTGGGTAAATACAACCGGGAGTACACAACTCCTCTCTCCAATAATACAGCCTCTACACTTAGAGGCAAGGGACTAAGCCTACACAATATCAACCTCACAAATGAGGGATAGACACAAAGCCACTCAAATAACAATCACCTCACACTTGAGGGAATCTAACACAATCTCTACCTCTCACTAGAGGGAGCCAAACACCACTGCCACTATCACCTCACACTTGAGGGATATCAATACAATCACCTCTCACTAGATAGATATCACAAAGATGGAAGGTTTACAACTTGGTAGTTTCCACAACCACAAACTAATTTTCCCACAAAATAGATCCTAATAGATAGGATAGATAGATAAGCTCAAGTGTGAGAAATAAAGAGTTTGAAAATAAAAAACTCAAAGAAAAACTCTTGGGAAAACTTTTAGAATAGATATGAAATGAATATCAAAAACCAATCCCAAAGACTTCTCCTTTTCTTGATTTTTCCAACCCTTTAAAACAAATAAAGATAAAATCTTTTGGCTTAAAATTCTTTTGAAAACTTGATTAAACACTTGAGAATATGAGAAATTTTGGCTCTTAAATTCTTGTTAAAAACCAATTCAAATGGGGGTATATTTATAACCCCATTTGGAATCTGCCCGTTGGCAGCTGAAAAGGGCATTTTGCTCTTCTGGTCGATCGGCCGGTCGACCCGCCAACGGTCAAAAATGTGACCGTTGAGCCCTCCGGTCGACCGCCCGGTCGACTGTGCCAGATCCAGAGAGCAACTGCTCTCTGGCCGGTCGATCGCCCGGTCGACCGGTCGCACCCGAGAGTGGGCTGACTTCAGTCGGTCGACCGTCCAAATCACTTGGCCTTTGTGCAATCTTGTGCACATTGGTCGACCGGTCTGGTCGATCGACCACTGGTCCGGTCGACTGTCCCGGTCGATCGCTAGAGCCTGGCAGGGACAAATTTAGAATTTAAAAACTTGTGTTTTAACTTCAATTAAATACCATAAAATCACATAAATTCACAAAAATCAGTTCAAGTTATATCTTTGAAATACAAACATGTTTGAGTAAAAATCAAATCATGTTACAAACATTTTGAACCATTTTTTGTGACTTGAAAAATTTGCCTTAAACCAAATTTTGTATTTTCCAAAACTATGATTTTTGAAATGGAAATCCGATTTTCCAAAACTCATGTAAATACAAAAACATGATATTTAAACAACTTTGAAGCATATAGTATATGGATAGAATCCAATGTACATGAAAGGTATTATATCTATGTTTTTGACATTAAATCCAAAAATAGGTTTTGTCTAAATACAAAACTCCAAACACATGAATAGTGTATCAAAATAAGTTTTTCTAAGTAAATGAAGCATATATGTATATAGATCAAATCTAATATACATTAAACCATGTAAACTTGTTTTGATTCAATTCTATTCATGAAAACCAAGATCAGTTAAACCGAAAACCAAATCAATAATCATGAAACAAGTGTGTGTGTTGTGAACTTGAGCATATCACATTATCTAATCTTTACAATGAATCTAAACTAAATCTTAACTAAACAAACCGAAGCCTTCTTGTAGAACGCTGTCTCTAAGTCGACTCGATCCAAACGCGATCCAACGAGCTTGACTCCAACCGAGTGCTAGATATGAACTTGATGCTCGAGCTCTTGAATCACCATGTAAAAGCTCCAAAACATCGTTGTTGAAGCTAATCACCTACTAATATCTTGGTTAAATATCTGAAACTGAATATCACAAGATTATTAGTAAACTATAACTACATGAGTTAATCATCATCAAAACTAGAGTGGAAGGCCTCTGGGCTAACAGTTCTTACATACTACTTGGGTCTTTTGTTGTAGTGGATTCTTCTATTCTTTTGCTTGAACCTTCTAATTATATTTGAAGTACCGTTTCCTTGAGCTGTCGTTAGGTTCTATTTTAACTAGACAAAGCCTAAACCAAGTAGTTTCTCCATTATCTAATCCTTCAATCTTTTCATGTGCTTTTCCAAGCACATTATCTGATGTGAAACGGTGGGGTGCGTGCCATATAGGGAATCAGTGATATGATCGAACTCGTCACGTTTAACCAAATAGAAAGATCTTCGGCTGGAAAGCAATTCAAAACTAGCAATGTCAAACGGATGAGTTTAAATAGAGTATTGCATGCTTGGTTTGAACATTTTTAATCTCAATGAAATCTAATTACAGTAGCTATATCGTGCATGTCAAGTTCTAATCTCAATATCAAAGACAAGCAATCACAAAATTTGTAGAATCGCACATCTCACGATATGGTGGACAACATGAGATAGAGGTAATACTTTAGAGATGAATTCACTGATGTGTAGTTCAACTAATAATCACAGACAAAGAACTCGACGTCGTACTCTAAGAGAGGCAAAACCAATTCAACTTCAGTCATTGTAAGTGTTGGTCAAGTTCTGGTGTGGTACTACTGTAATTTACACTCTGCAGAGGACGCTGATGTTGAAGCTTCTACTGTTGCTCTTTCTACAAATTCTGCTACGCTGCTGCTGAAAGTCTGTTGCAGTTGCTGCAGTTATGGTACCATCGCTGCTGTGTACTGCTGCCGCTGCGAGCTGCTGCTGGCGAATTGATGCTATTGCTGCTGCTGCGACTTGATGCTGCTGTTGCTGTGATTTGCTGCTGCTGCGAGATGCCATTGCTGTTACTACTGTTGTTATGCTGCTACTAATACTGCTATTGCTGTTACTGCTGTTGTTATGCTGCTACTAATGCTGCTACTAATGCTGCCATATGGGAGAGAACTCGATCCCGTCGAGTCAATTGCAGAATTGCTCTCTTACTGCTGTAAGTTCATTTCTTACATCTCAGATTACTAGTCAAGTTGCATCATAAATTCATCATCTAAAATGTTATCAATTTCTCTACATTATAGGATGAATATTTGGGAATGGGGAAGTGAAGGGCTCTCAAAAATTGGCTCAGAGTAAGGCTCATAACCAAAAGGTTATAGATAATCAAGATCTTGTAAACTGCTTAGTCTTCAATATTGACAATAGAACTGATATCAAATCTATAACATAAGTATTGTAATTTAAATTCTTCAAGATTTTGAAAAGTCCAACATTATGACATGCAAATCTTTACAGCTCCCTCGGGAACCATTTCGGATGAATCCAAACCATTACAAAATTATCAATACTAGACGTTTTAAATTTTTTTCTTGATGTCAGATCATAATTTATACCTAGCCTTTCTTGTTCAAATATATCACTATTTTTTCATGAGAACTTGCATGTGTGTGATAAAATATGATGCAGACTCAGATGTTTAGATAATGCAGATTCAGGAATTCTATAATGAAGTGCAGTAGATAACTTAACTTAGTGACTATCATTGCTAAAGGGGTCTTTCAAAAAATAGATAATGAACTTTGACTCCTTCAAAAAATAGATAATGAACTTTGACTCCTTATTGGACATTAAAAGTTTTAGGCACTTGGATCATTAGATCAACAATATACATGATCTCGATCAAAAGGGATTATCAAAAGTATGATCCTAAAGGTACCTTGATCAAAAGGGATTATCAAAGGTATGATCCTAAAGGTATGTGACAGTTTACCTGTTTTGACAGTGAAGATGAGAGTTATGTAAACGGGTAAAGGCAGAGGGGATGCACTCTTAAATTTAACATTATTGGAAGAGAATTTGATAATATGTAAGGCATCATGTTCTCCGATAACCGCATCCTCAAAAAAAATTGAATATAGATCGATCATAGATCATAACATCCTTGATTTGACCTACATCCTTTGTCACTATATAGCTCCAGAATTTGTCCTCATAGAAATGGATATCACTTGGGACAGTGCTTGATCTCTAGTAACAACTCATCAATTTGCCTTTTGAGTTCCATGTACATGGTAGGATCAATCCTATAGTGTGGCAAGTCAGAAAGATTAGCTCCTGTGTTTAAATCAATAGTGTGTTGGATATCATGCGTCAGTGGTTGTTTACCTGAGAGGTCTTCAGATAAAACATTATCAAACTCCATAGTGACGGGGAACCGGGCGAGATTCTCTCCCTAGGGTTTCTCACTCAAAGCACACAGGCTCTTTTCATTCATTCCAAAACTATCAATAACAATACCAGTCTTGGCCTTAAATAGGCCTACATCAACAGAAAGATCCCATTACAACCGATATGGGACTAAAAGAAAACTGCCAAATAAATAAAAATTACAATAAAAGGGAAAAATAGCTAAATTGAATTTCTCAGCCCTAATCGAACCAAACTGAAAGTGTGCGACGATGCCTCCTGGTGTAGAATCGCAATCTGGAGAGATGTCCCCATCATTCCCTCGAGGTTGGGAAAACTCGACTCTGTCAACGTGAACCTCCACGGCTTTCATAATGCTCCAGACGATCAGGGTCCAACCGTTAGAGTTCCTCTCGATTAATCCAAGTGTTATCAGAATCAGGTAGCTCTTTCCAACGAACCAAAAATCTGTGGTAACCACCATCTCTAGTAGAGACAATCTGATCATCAATAATTTCATCAATTTGATCTGCCATATGGGTTGGATGTATTTGGGGAAAGGAGGTAATAAGGTCTCTCAGGAGGTGGCACAGGGGAAGGCTCATCCAATAAAGGATTATCAGGGGAAAAATTGGGCCCTTTATAAGCAATCAAATCTTCAATATTAAAAGAGGGACTAATGCCAAAATTCGGTGGAGATCTACCACATATGCATTTGAATTAATTATTCTTTAAAATTTTGAATGGTCCCGCACTACGTGCGTGCAATTTCTTCACGGTACCCGGAGGATACCGTTCTGGTCGAATCCGAACCATCACGTGGTCTCCTACGTTAAACTCATGTGCTTTCCTGTGCAAATCTGCATAAGCTTTATAATTTGCATTATTTTTCTGAATTGATTGCTGATCTCCTTATGCAAGTCATGAATGTGTGATGCAGCTGACTCAGACATCCTAGTATGATGGGGTACCATGGGATGAAGTCTATAGGTTGCCTAGGTTTGATAACCATGCACTACCTCAAATGGACTCATGCCTATGGTTCTATTGACAGAACTGTTGTATGCAAACTCAGCAGTAGGTAACACAAGATCCCATGCTTTAAGATTCACACCCACTAATATCGTAGCAGATTACCAAGACTTCTATTGACTACTTCAGTTTGGCCATCAGTTTGTGGATGGAAGGCCGTAGAAAACTGAAGTTTAGTTCCCATTTTATGCCACAGGGTTTTCCAAAATAGCTCGTAATTTAACATCCCTGTCTGAGATAATTGTTTTGGGTAGTCCATGTAGCCTAATAACTTCATCAAAGTAGATTGTAGCAACCCGAGATGCATCCGACGTTTTGGAACATGGCAAGAAGTGAGCCATCTTGGAAAAACGATCTACAACCACAAGTATGGAATCATGCTTCCTTACTGTTTTTGGTAAACCCAGCACGAAATCCATACTGACATCTTGCCAAGGACAGTTAGGAACTGGTAGAGGGGTGTAGAGACCAGTATTTTGTTTTCGTTGCTTGGCGAGTTGATATGTACGACATTGACTAACAAGCCTTGCAACATCTCTTTTTAAGCTCGGCCAATAAAAACGATGTTCGACAGTTTCAATTGTTTTATTTCGCCCGAAGTGTCCAGCAAGTCCCCCTGCGTGTATTCCCATACCAGAAATTCTCTCAATGAGTACGAGGGATGCACAATAGACGAGAGCGAAAACAAATATCAGTCTTGCAGAAGAAAACCATCAATCTCATGAGTCAAACTATCCCTTAAGACAGTATATATATTTCCAAAATCAGGACAGGACTCATAAGTGTCTTTATCTTCTCGAAACCAACCACTTCCATACTCATGACAGAAATAAAGCGCGACGACGGCTAAGAGCATCAGCGACCCTATTTTCCACCCCGGCCTTATGCTTGAGGACGTAGGTGTAATCTTAAAGGAATTCTACCACCCACTACCATGCCTCGAATTCAACTTCTTTTGAGAGTTGAGATACTTAAGGGCTTCATGGTCTGAATAAATGACGAATTTTTGTGCGGTAACAAGTAGTGACGCCAATAACGGAGAGCTTGCACTACCGCATAGAACTCCTTATCGTAGGTAGAGTACCGTTGCTTAGCATCATTTAACTTTTCGCTAAAATAGGCAACGTGATGCTTTTCTTGACTCAAAACACCACCTATCCCAACGCCTGAGGCATCACAAGTAATTTCAAAAACTTTCGTGAAATTTGGGAGCCTCATAACAGGAGCTTCTGTCACTCTCTTTGATTTCCCGAAACGCCTTGGCAGCAGTTCTAGTTCATTCGAAGTCCCCCCTTTTAAACAATCGGTAATCGGGGCCATGATCATACTAAAGTTTCGAATAAAATGTCTGTAGAAAGTGGCTAACCCATGAAAACTCCTCACTTCTCGAATACTGCATAGTTCTGACCATTCCACGATAGCTTTAATTTTATCGGGATCTGCGGAGATACCTTGTGAAGAAACAACCACTCCTCAGAAAAATGACTTGGTCAGTAAAAAGGTACATTTCTTAAGGTTGGCATATAAACTTTCCTTTCTCAAGACTACACAGACTTGCGTGAGGTGGTCCAAATGCTGCTCCTTTGATTTGCTATAAATGAGGATGTCATCAAAATATACGACTACGAACTTTTTGATAAAGGGTCGCAATACTTGTGTCATCACTCTCATAAAAGTGCTTGGAGCTTAGACAAGCCGAAAGGCATGACCATCCACTCATCAGCCCATCCTTCGTTTTAAAGGCTGTTTTCCATTCATCTCCCGAGCGAATACGAATTTGATGATAACCACTCTTCAATCTATTTTGAAAGATAGTAGCACCTGTCATCATGTCAAGCATATCATCCAATCTGGGGATTGGAAAACGATATTTATCGTTATTTTATTGATAGCACGGCTATCCACACGCATACGTCATGTCCCATCTTTCTTCGGCGTTAACAGTGCAAGGACCCTGCAAGGGCTCAACTTTCTCGTATGAACCCTCTGCTCAACAACTCTTCAACTTGCCTCTGTAATTCAGCATGTTCCATTGGGTTCATTCGATAGTGCGGCAAGTTGGGTAGAGTGGCTCCCGGAACTAGATCAACGGCATGTTGAATATCCCGCATTGGTGGCAGTTGAACAGGGAGGTCGTTAGGAAAACATCAGCAAACTTTGTGATAATAGGGCCACTTCAGGAAGAATCGTTTCATGAGATTCTTTCGCTACTTCCCGAGCAAGCAAAACGATGACTTGTGCCCCACTAATCACTTCTTGTTCAATTTCTTTAGGGCTGATTAAGTTGAGATTCTTCTCTTTTCTCGTGTCTACTGGCTTTTTCTCTTGTTTGGATCTGGGTTAACTCGGAATTAGTTTGATCTGTTGCCCTTCATAGTTGAAAGTACAGTGTTGGACTTTTCCCACAAAGTCACGTCCATATCAAATACCAAGATCGACCAAGAATCACATGTCCTGCATCCATAGTTATTACATCCACACAAATTGTTCTTATAGGTGGCAAATTGCACAGGTACAAGACATCGTTCATTCACCTCCATCGATGCTGTGTTAATCCAGGCAACTTTGTACGGATTAGGGTGAGGGACCGTCTTCAACCTTATCTTTGAAATCAAACTAGATGACACAGCATTTATGCAACTTCCACTATCGACAATGATTTTATAATTTTTATCACCAATCTTTATCCATGTGTGAAAGATCGAGGTTTCTTCGCCAGTCAACCATGTCTTTAGGTGAGCGAGGCTACATCGAACCACAGCAACTTGCCTGATAGTACTAAGAAATTCCTCTTGTTCTAAATCATTCTCAGAATCACTGCTCGCATTTCCTACGAATACAACTTCCTTTTGAGGTTTGTCATGCACCTCATCTGATTGATCATCCAGAAAGGGTTCTGGATTTGCTTGGGTAGAACTTTTCTACGTGCCCATATCCTTGACACTTAAAACATTGGGTGCGGGGGTTGGTTCATGGCACGCCCTCAATTGGGCCTTTACCCTTGAGATCTCCTGTTGGGACCAAACTGTTAGGATTGGGTTTGAGCTGGGACTGTCCAGAGGGGGCTCTAGCGCCTTGGTTCTTGTAATCTGAACCTCGTTGATAGCAAGATCCTCGAGACACTCTAAGTCCCAAACTATCTG